>JALPQI010005625.1:0-73156 GCA_025490895.1 Thaumatotibia leucotreta
ATAAGTATAAATAGTTGATTATCTACTATTCATACTGTGTTTTTTTTACCATTAGAAGTGACAAAATCTAAAATACTGTAAAATACTGATGATGATGCTAATACGTCCACATAAAATGACCCACTTTAATAAATTTAAGAGCTACGTTGCGCATTGACTTGATGCTAAAAGTAAAGCAAGCATATGTTTAAGGTCGATAACCTACTGGCTACTTAATATCAAGTTCAGTGTAATAGGCCTACAAGGTTAAATTTACCGCTGTATAAAAAGCGAGTTATCAACAAACGTAAACATTTGACACACTATTACGCATCTGAGTTGTTGGATGTATAAGAAATAAGAATCAACCAGAAGATAATAATGTACTTAATATTAAAAAAAGAATGTGTACAAAATATTTACAATTAGCAGGGCTTATGCTAAAGCATGTTAAGTAACCCAGTGTAAAGTACCTAGGGAATGTGAACATACAAGAACAGTACGAAGCAACATCAATGAGAACAATGAAAGCCAAGAATATCTATCTATGGTTCTTAAGCATTTGTGCTTTAACAAATGCATCGAACCTTTTTAAGGCAGAAGTATCTGAAGACACAAATTTGAATTTCACTGGTCTCGCAGCAAAATATGGCCACCCTGCGGAAGAACACGTAGTGATCACTGAAGATGGATACATACTAACTTTATTTCACATTCCTGGAAAGAGAAAAACTCCCCTACTTCTGATGCATGGGACAGGAGACCATGCTGATAGTTTCTTGCTACGAGGCAATACGTCTCTAATAATCACATTAGCAGAAGCTGATTATGATATTTGGGTCGGAAATCTGAGAGGAAACAAATACGCTCGTAAGCATGTAAAACTAAATCCAGATGAAGATCCAGAGTTTTGGGATTTTAGTTTCCACGAAACTGGACTTTATGACTTACCAGCAACTATCGATTATGTGTTGAATGCAACAAGAAAAAAAAAGCTTGAAAATGATTGGTCATTCTCAGGGAACGACAATTAATTTCGTTCTTTTATCTTCAAAACCAGAATATAATGAAAAGGTTGAACTGTTAATTGCACTAGCTCCAGTAGCATTTTTGAATAACCTAGAACCACCCGTATCAACGCTTTGCGAGGTAGGACCGCTGATTGACGAAATATCCAAAAGTAAAGGAATAGAAGAAATTCCTAGTAAAAAATTTCCACTGCCCATGTTCAATAATTTAAGATGTAGAGGAGGGCCAGACGATAACATATTGTGTTTATTTTTAGCAGTTTATTACGCAACTTTCTTCGATGCTAAAACAATAGAGCCGGAGTTTTTTCAAATACTAATAGGACATTATCCAGGCAATACATCAAGAAAAACCCTTGTTCATTATGACCAACTAGCTCTGAGAAAGAATTTCTCAAGATTTGACTATGGTAATCAAGGAAATTTTAAACGTTATGGCAATAAATTACCTCCCGAATACGATTTAAGAAAAGTAACTGTTAAAACAGCGTTGCTTGTTGGAAGAACAGATCCGCTAGCTACTGTGCGAGATTCAGAGTTGATAAGAAAATTGCTTCCTAATGTTGTTTTACACCATATAATGGAACCAAAAACGTGGAGCCACATCGATTTTATTTGGAGAAACGACATGAATGTTTATTTGTTTCCTACTATATTAATGTTACTAGATAAGTATGATTAGGTAATATTTAACACGGCTGTGAATATAGTTACTTCATACGGTTCGAAAATACGAGAATAAACTAGCTAATTAGCGGTCGCGAGCGCCGCAGAGCCTTGGAAGTGTTAAGGTTAAGGCCTGATTGATAGTAGTTACATGCGGTAAAGTCGTTTGCCCTGTTGATAATACCATAGACTTAAGCGCAATATTTTATCTGTGACATAGATCCTAAATAATAAGTATAATAAATACATGTACAAAAAATAATTCATGACTTTATGTAATGTATTATTTTAACTAAACCCATTAAAAATGTGAAATGAAAATGCATTTTCTCTTTACATCATTGAGATTGAATAGTAGAAAAGCTACTTATACTGGCCAGATGCATTCTCATGTTAATCTAAAATAAATTATAAAAGGCATCTTCGCTTTAAATTTTAAATAGTATATGCGAGTTAATTAATATACACATGAATTTTAAATCTTGTTCATTTTAAATGATCTGAAGTATGATTTTAGGCTCTAATCTATTTATACAGTTGTACAGTAGTATTAAAACAAAAAAACCTTGTAAATTAATTTGCTGATATGAAGGTTACATAACATTTATATAATTCCAGAGTCTGTCGTAAACCTGTTTTAGTTTCATTCTTTGGTTGCTCACTAGCAGTTAGGTAGTAAAGACGAAACAGTATTAATAAAAAAATAAATAAAATGAAGATGGTTATCAAGACGTTAATGCTAAGTGTCATCTTATCAGATGTTAGCAAATTTTCGAACGCCCTCCTGCGCCCAATTTTACCAGAAGATGGAAGACTGAATTTTACGGAACTTGGTGCGAAATACGGACATTCTGTTGAAGAACACGATGTAATCACTGAAGACGGATACATATTAACGATGTTTCATATAAAGGGAAAGATAAAAATGCCGATTTTCATTGTCCATGGAATTGCTGATACCGCAGACATATTTATTCTTAGAGGCAAGTCGTCCTTGGTGATAGCTTTGGCAGACGCAGGATACGACGTCTGGGTAGGAAATGTGAGGGGAAATAAGTACGGACGAAGACATTTAAAGTTAAACGCTGATAATGACCTACATTTTTGGGACTTCAGTCTCCACGAGCATGGTATTTACGATCTTCCCGCTTCGATCGATTATATTCTAAGATACACCGGAGAAAAAAAGCTAAAAACTATCGGACACTCACAAGGAACAACCACGCAATATGTATTGTTATCTAAGAGGCCGGAATATAATGATAAAATAGAATTATTTATTGCATTAGCCCCTGTGGCATTTTTGAATGATATACAACCACCAGTGTTGACAATTGCGCAATTTGGGCCAATTTTGGGAGAAGCATTCAAGTCTATAGGTGTAGAATACACGTTTCCTGAAAAATCACCCGTAACTAAGTTTTTCAGATTTATTTGTAGTCAAGACATATTCAGTTACGAAATATGCTTATTGTTATTTGGTTTTCATTTAGTGGGCTTTGACACAAAACGTTTCGAGCCGGAGTTTTTGAAAATTTTCATAGGGCACTATCCGGGCGGGACGTCTCGGAAAAATTTACTACATGTCGATCAGCACGTGTTGAATAAAAGGTTTTGCGAATTCGATTATGAATCTAAAGGAAATTTAGAGCACTATGGTTATCTAGTGCCCCCAGACTATAACTTATATAACGTAACAACAAAAGTTGCTCTACTTGTTGGAGAAAATGATGCGCTATCTAAAATTAAAGACGTTGAAATACAACGAACAATACTACCCAACATAGTATATTATCATGTAATGGAAGACAAAGACTGGAATCACTTAGAATTTACTGTGGGTAATGATATGAATACTACCCTGTTTCCATTTATATTTAAATTGTTAGAACAGTACAAGTAAAAACACCTTACTTAGTTTAGTTAGTAGGTATTTAAATAGAAATCAAGTTGTTAGTTTTTATATTTACAACCTACTTATAGTGTGTGTAACTCTTATACGAGCAATAAATTAAATCCAACCTAAGCCTTATTAGCAGGGATCGGAATCGGTTTAAAAAACTTGAAATATTTTAAAATATCTTACACTTTTTATGTAGTACTCAATATTTTATGTAAATACGAAGAACAAAATCAAGAACCGTTTATTTGTATGGAGTTGATACCGGTATCCGATCAGTTTTTTTTTAACTTAAACTTATAAATTGTGACACCATAATACTTTTTTAAATATATCAGCAGCAATGGAGCTGTAAATATTGATTGTACGGATATAAACGAATAATGCGATGACCATTGACCGCCTTACTTACTCCCACAATGTCGTAACAGATGTGGTTACCATAGAAACAATGAACTGCGAAAGACTCTGGTTGTCACGGGACTCGAACCCGCCTCCTTCGAGTAACCGGCTCCGCGTGCTCCCAATTACACCAGACGACCTTCCGTCGATCGTAGCGAATTTAGTCAATGGTATTGTGAATCTAATCACTAGCGACATCTGTACTGTTTCAAAGGTACTACAACCTTAAGACGGAGTGGCTTAAGACGTGTGAATCACACAATCGTTCGCAAACTCGGTAACTCTCCGTTGCGTTGAATTTGCTAGAGAGGGCGTTTAATTATAGAGGGTTGTTTAATATTGTATAAAAACAAATTGATGTTTTCTAATCTTTTACTGAATACTGTTCCTACTCCAAATCCACAATGATTGATATTTTATTTATTTTGACTTGTAAATTACTTTGATGAAAACGATTCTACAAGTATTATCATGGTTTAAAAACAAATCTTTAAGTATAAGAGAGCCAGTAGAGCGAATGTTATTTCGCTAGAATCTGGAGCAAATCTAGAATAGGGAAGTACCTTCACCTTACAGTAAACCACAACCAAATAGTACCTATCTTACTCATCTCATAGTGTTGTATTTGAATGAAAGGGTTGGCAATATACAAGTAAACTCTGTGGGCTAATAGGAGTATAGGCTAATAGCAACTGTTTACCATCAGGTGATCTAATTATTACCAGTGCGGTATAAAGAAAAAAAAAACGAATAATCGTTTAGGCGGAGGTCGTCATATTCTTAGTAAGTCCCTTTCGAGGTAGGTCATGTTCGGTAGATGCCACTTTCTGAGGATGTCATGTTCTGAGAAGGCCGCTTTCGGAGAGCGACACGTTCTAATTACGTCACATTCTTATATCGCCACTTTATGAGTTCGTCGCTTTCTGAGTTTGTCGCATTCGGAGTACGTCACTTTCGCATTTTACGGCGCTCCTGTGCGTTTTCGCAAGTTGACTCTTAAGAAACTAATGATCCTGATCAGGAATGGGATCGATTGGCATCAAAAAAAGAATGCAAAGGATTACTAAGAATATGACGACCTCCGCCTAAACTATAATAATGAGGTAGGTACCTTTCCAGTATATCTCGAGTATGTAATAGAACGCATAAATCATAACTAGTGGAAATGTCTCCTTAATATTATCATGGTCACATAATATGTATAATTTCAATGAGCGTCTTAGGCATCTTTTAGTTTACGATCTTATTTACTCCGAATAGGTAATTGAATATACTAAAATAACTTATTCTCCTTATATATAATATCGACAGCTATGAAAATAACCCTGACGTTTAACCTCATCTTAGTGAGCGCTTGTCTTCCAACTAATTCTTTACTACGTTCGACTTTACCAGAAGACGCAAGACTTAATTTTACGGAACTTGCCATTAAATATGGACATCCAGTTGAAGAACATGAAGTAACCACTGAAGACGGGTACACATTGACATTCTTTCACATAAACGGAACGAGAAAAAAGCCCGTGTTCGTAATCCATGGACTCGCTGGAACGGCAGATGGGTTTATCATAAGAGGAAAAACATCAATGGTCATAGCTTTAGCTGACGCTGGATATGACGTGTGGGCAGCGAACTATAGGGGAAACAAATATGGCCGAAGACATGTCAAGCTTAATCCTGACAAAGACTTGAGTTTCTGGGACTTTAGTCTGCATGAAGTTGGGTATTACGATCTTCCCGCTATGATAGATTACATTCTGGAATATACTGGAGAAAAGAAACTACAGACGATTGGACATTCACAAGGAGTCGCCACGCAGTACGTGCTTTTATCTAGAAGACCGGAATATAACGATAAAATTGAAATAGTTGTTGGTTTAGCTCCTGTAGCTTTTTTGGGTGATATAAGTCCTCCAGTGTCCCTTATAGCACATCTTGGACCAATGCTTGGTGAAGTTTTTAAAGCTATAGGTGTAGAAGAAGCATTCTCGGAAAAATCATCAATAACAGCCTTTGTAAGACTTGTTTGTAGCAAAGATGTATTTAGTTATGACATCTGCTTTCAGTTGTTTAATTCTCTTATGGTAGGTTCAGACACGAAAAGGTTTGAACCTGGTTTTCTGAAAGTTTTGATGGGACACTATCCAGGAGGAACTTCTAGAAAAAATCTCATGCATGTCTGTCAACTAGTATTAAGCAAAAAATTTTGTGAATTCGACTACGGACCTAAAGGCAATATAGATCATTATGGATATATTGTTCCTCCCGATTATAATCTACGTGCAGTGACTACAAAAGTAGCTTTATTAGTTGGTGCAAATGATGTGTTGTGTTCAGTCAAAGATGTGGATATATCACGCACAATGTTACCAAATGTAGTGTATTACCACATCATGGAAGATAAAAATTGGAACCATATAGATTTTACGATGGGTAATGATATGAATGTAACACTTTTTCCTCTTGTATTTCAATTACTAGATAAATATAAGTAAATTATATAGCCGAAAGCTTGAGAGTAAATAAAATAATTATGCCCATAAATTAAATAATTACCGTATTGAATTGATAAATAACCCTTGCTTCACCCCTTGTTTTTTAAAATAAAATATGGAAAGATCATCCACCACGTACACCTACTGTTTTGTACCTACTTTGCATAGTTATTATTAGCAAAAATACGAGTTTATATTCGCTACGCAAAGCGTTTGTAAATTCATTACTTATTATACACTAACTAATTAAGAAGGTAAAACAAAGACTACCTTACCCGTGTAACTAAAGCATTATCTATGGAATCCGTGGATAACATTATTTATTACCTTTTTTTCATTAAGAGGCTGGTTACCGATAAAATCTAATAACCTTGAGCGTGACTCGAGCGCATGATTTGTTGGCATTTAACTACAAGAATACAATTTAAATATTTGTACCTACTTCTACGAACGAGAAACGAGCCATTTTCAAATGTTGAAAATCAAAACATTATTTATTTTTTATTCCGTTAGTTAGGAATCTAGGAATTATGCATACATAATATAGTTTTTGTATTGTTAAATCCAATAAAATAGTTTTTATCAGCCCCTTAATGTTATCACTTAAAGCGAATGCATCAGCATTTTTACTTCCGCAGTAATGTTTATTAACGTTAGCAGTGTACGAGTTGTATTTCTTGAGTTATAACAATGTGCGCTGTGTAGCTACCACACCATTATAGTTTCTACTGTCTCTGATAAAAATGAATACTGTGTCTGCTACTGTAATTCTGCTAACGACTTTATCTGCTTCGCTGTCTATTTTAAACCCTAGACCAGAATATGCCAAACTGAATTTTACTGAACTCGGAATAAAATACGGTCACTTCGTACAAGAACACGATGTTATCACAGAAGACGGATATATTCTAACACTATTTCATATTTCCGGGAAGAAGAAAGGACCTATTCTTCTAATACACGGGATTTTAGACTCTGCTGATACTTTCATCATAAGAGGAAAGCTTTCTTTAGCCATTACATTGGCTAATAAGGGCCACGATGTGTGGGCTGGAAACACGAGAGGCAACAAGTATAGCCGAAGACATAAACGTCTAAATCCTGATGTAGACCCAGAGTTCTGGGACTTCAGTTTTCATGAAGCTGGTTACTACGATGTAGCCGCTACAGTTGACTACGTTCTAAATTATACTAATGAGAAGAGCATGAGAACAATAGGACACTCTCAAGGAACTACGGCACATTTTGTTTTATTATCAACGAGACCTGAATATAATGAGAAAATTAAAGGATTCATTGCTCTGGCGCCTATTGCATTCCTCAGTCACTTGGTCCCTCCAGTGTCAACTGTAACTAAGATTGGGCCAGTGGTAAACACATTTTTAAAGTCTTTAGGGGTAGAAGAGATACTGCGAGATCATTCCGCATCTAGTGAGCTCATCGAGTTGTTATGCAGCCAAGGGATCATTAGCTACGATATCTGTTTTCTTCTTGCCGTTTCACCATTTGCTGGTTTCGATCCTAAAAGAATTGAGCCCGATTTTTGGGATGTTATTACTGGACACTATCCGGCAGCTACAAGCCGAAAGAGTCTTGTTCATTATGATCAAGTCGCGCTAAATAAAAGATTTGCTAAGTACGACTATGGGACTGTAGACAATCTCAGACGGTATCAACTTTTGGTTCCGCCTAGTTACAATTTAGGGAAGGTTACTACTAATATCAAATTGATTGTTGGAAGAAATGATGCACTTTCAAGGCTAAAAGATGTAGATCTTCTAAAATCATTGCTCCCTAAGAAACCTAAATACCATTTGATGGAACCGAAATTATGGAACCATCTTGACTTCGTATGGGCTAATGATATGGACGTATATTTGTACCCGCATATCTACTCATCATTACGAGACTTTGAATAAACTGAATATTTAAAAAAAGTAAGCATTGTTCTAGATAAGTACGGTTTTATGATTATGATGAGAGGCTACGAAATTCAATAGAAGAACCGAAATCAAAATATATGTAATATATGTACATTTGCGATTCGATGCCAAATGTAAACTGTGATTTATAAAATGAATACGTCTCGTAAAACGAAACAGCGAAATGTGAGGCACTGCATGAATTTGAAGTTTGCTTGCTATCGTTGGATTTTTAAACCGTCGCGACAGGTTTTTGATAAGTATTTAAAGCATACATTATGTTCGTATCAGTATTGTCTTTCCTTATTGGCTTTCACTTCCGTTACTAATTCACTTGTGTCAGAGAAATATATTAAACACAGGTAATTCATGTTTTGGGGTAACAGTTTACACCACACAGTGCTGTGTCTGAGTCCTTAACCATGGCAAATATACATAAAAAAATTGTTTCGCCTCAGTAAACATGAACATATTGATAAAATGTACAGCCATTTTGATCACCACTTCATATCCTACATCTTCCATTTTACCGGATGAATTTAAAGCTGAAGATGCCAAATTGAATTTTACGGAGCTTGGAACAAAATATGGTCATTCCGTTATAGAACACGATGTTGTCACTGAGGACGGATATATATTAAAACTATTTCATATCCCTGGAAATAGAAAGGGACCCATTCTACTTTTACACGGAATTTTAGACTCCGCTGACACATTTATCATAAGAGGGAAGTT
This sequence comes from Thaumatotibia leucotreta, assembly GCA_025490895.1. NCBI lineage: Eukaryota > Metazoa > Arthropoda > Insecta > Lepidoptera > Tortricidae > Thaumatotibia > Thaumatotibia leucotreta. Next base: position 9,128 of record JALPQI010005625.1, read on the forward strand.
GTCTTTAGCTATCACATTGGCAGATAAGGGTCATGATGTGTGGGCTGGAAACACAAGAGGCAATAAATATAGCCGAAGACATAAATACTTAGATCCTGATATTGGACCCGAATTTTGGAATTTCAGTTTTCACGAGGTCGGCTTCTTCGATCTTGCAGCTATAACTGACTTCATTTTAGACTCCGTTGACGAAAAAAGCATTCGAACGATTGGACATTCTCAAGGAACTACAGCACATTTCGTTTTATTGGCATCAAGACCAGAATACAACAACAAAATTAAAGGATTCATTGCTCTAGCACCTGCAACATTTCTAAGAAATATAGAACCTCCAGTTTCAACGGTTACAAAGGAGGGAAAAAGAATAAATAGATTTTTGAAATCTTTAGGCATACACGAGGTATTAGGAGATCAGTCGGCGGCTTATGAGCTCATCAAATTATTATGCAGCCAAGGAATGATTAGTTACGATCTCTGTTATTTGCGCACCATATCGCAATTTATTGGGTATGATCCCGAAAGGGTCGAGGCGGAATTTTGGAAAATTGTTGTTGGTCACGAACCGGCAGGTACTAGTAGAAAAAGCTTCATACATTATTTTCAACTTGCAACCAATAAAAGATTTGCTAATTACGACTATGGACCAATAGACAATCTAAGACGGTATAAATTTCCGATTTCTCCGAGTTACGAATTAGATAAGATCACAACAAATGTATCTTTGATTGTTGGCCAAAATGATGCTTTGGTAACAGTAAAGGATGTAGACATTCTTAGGTCATTACTTCCAAAGGAGCCTAAATACCATTTATTGCAACCAAAACTATGGAACCATGTTGACTTCGTTTGGGCTAATGATATGGACGTATATCTGTACCCGTATATATTTTCATCTTTAAAAGACTTTGAATGAGGAGGCAATAAATTTGAAAAACTTCGTTTTAAGACAAACGACGTGAATCGGCGAAACACGTATAATTTAATTTCCGCCGCTGAAAGTTTATAGAAGTAAATAAATTAATTCTAAAAGATGGAACTGGGCAGGACATGTTGCCAGGCAGAGTGATGGCAGGTGGACTAAAGTTCCTACGGATCGGCCTATTTCGGATGAAAGAGCCCCTGGGCGTCCGTTGGCTCTTTGGGTCGACGACATTCGTAAGATTGCGGGGCACTTCTGGGTTAGATTGGCTCAGGACCGAGATGAGTGGCGTACTAGAAGAGAGGCCTATGCTTAGCAGTGGGCGATAAATGGCTGAAATGATGATGATGATGAAAAGATAGGAAGAGTGATAAAAGTTAATGTTTTCTATCACTCACCATATTTATAAGACGTCATGAACATATCAGCCGAAAGATGAAGTTTACTGGACAAGCATTAACGGGTTAAGTCTATTACTAAAAGTGTCATTATTCTTAAATATAATATCATGCCATTAACTGTTATCTTTTCTACAAATTCTCGTGGTGTTATAAAATATATAGTGTTTTTTAATTATTAATAAATTACACCGCGCATTCATGTCTTGTATTTTACCCTGCTATGTTCCTATTGAATTGATTTTCACTTCCCGTAAACAAATATGAATGTTATTTTGATAACGATATTTTTTCTAACTACATTATCTACTTCGATTTGTATTCTACCACAAATATCAAAGCCAGAAGATGCTTTATTAAGCTTCACTCAGCTTGGAAGTAAATATGGATTTCCCGTCGAAGAACACGATGTTTTTACAGAAGACGGATATATATTAACATTATTCCATATCCCCGGTAAGAAAAAGGGACCTGTCCTTCTGATGCACGGCATTTTCGATTCTGCAGATACTTTTATAATAAGAGGAAATTTGTCTTTAGTTATTACATTGGCTAATAAAGGCTATGACGTGTGGGCAGGAAATACAAGAGGCAACAAGTACGGTCGGAGGCATACATATCTGGATCCTGATGTCGGACCAGATTTCTGGGATTTCAGTTTTCACGAAGCCGGTTACTACGATTTGGCCGCTATAATTGACTTCGTCTTGGAGTCTACGGGTGAGCAGAGTCTAAGAACAATAGCACATTCTCAAGGGACGACCATACACTTTGTTTTACTGTCAACGAGACCGGAGTATAACAAGAAAATTAAAGGATTCATTGCCCTAGCGCCAGTTGCGTTTCTGAGTAATTTGATTCCCCCAGCTTCAACATTGACTAAAGCCTCGCCAGCGATTAACGCGTTTTTGAAATTCACGGGAATGGAAGAGCTATTGCGAGATTATTCTGCCACTACTAAACTTATCCGGGTGTTATGCGGCAAAAGGAGAATTGGTTACGATGTATGCTATGTTCTCCTCTCTTCTCCGTTTTCCGGTTTCGATCCCAAGAGGATCGAGCCGGAGTTTTGGCAAGTTATTGTAGGACACTATCCGACATCAACTAGTAGAAGATCTCTGGTGCATTTTGCTCAAGTTGCTGTTAGAAAAAGGTTTTCCCAATATAACTTTGGGCCTATAAAAAAATATAAAAAATATAAAAGTTGGACTCCACCCAGTTATCCTTTGGAAAAGATTACAACGGAAGTATTTCTTATTGCTAGCGGAAACGATAATCTATCAAGATTAAAAGATGTTGATATTTTGAGGTTCATGCTTCCTAAAGAACCTAAATACCATGAGATGGAACCAAAATTATGGAACCACGTTGATTATGTATGGGGCAATGATGTGGATATTTATTTGTATCCATATATATTTTCATGGTTACAAAAATTTGAATAAGCCTAGGTACCTAATATTTGGAAAGCAAATGTTAAGAAAGGTTATATACCCTGTAATAATGCATTGACAATCGATATCGACATAAGTAAAACTGGTTTCAGTGTAGTTCACGAAACCGGTATGTAATATCGATTGAAAGTTTTATTTGCATTTGATCTTAAAAATTGCATTTTTATTTTGACATTTAATCTTTTAATATTGTGAGATAATAGCAAAGTAAAATTATAATTTGTAAAGGTTTGTATGAAACATTTGAGATACATTTACTGTTAGAAAGTAATTTTTTTTTGCAGTCATGCAAATGTCCACTATCGCTACTAATCCCCTTTATTCTTTATTCAACAACAACCATGTAAAAAACAGCTTACGCCAAGACATTACATGTGGAATTATCTATAAGTTAACCTAATTCTAATAGTAATAACATTTTATGTCAAAATAATGAAAAGGAAAAATTATAGGGTACAGTAGCAGGTATTAAGGTAATGGTTAATTTTTCGTCTAAGTTGTGTCCATCTATCAGAAAAAAATCCCCTTACCAATCTTAAATGCGAAAGTCACTCTTTCTGTGTGTTAGTTGTACTAAAGTACTGAAACGATTATCTTTAAATCTACTTGGGTCGATTACAAAAAAAAATTGTAACTATGAAGTTAAGACCTTAAACAAAACAAAAGTCAAAATTAGTTATTCAAACTTTCTGGTATCTTTTGTCCAACAACCTTCCGCAGTAGTAAAACATCAAAGTTTATAGATATGGCTTCGTATTGTTTTTCACACGTAGACAAATTTGAATTGTTCGCCCTTTTCAATGCCAAAAGTGTATATACAATTAACTTCGTAACACAAAAATTATGATGATAATTTTATTTTTCATTAAAGGCTTTTTAATTATGTACGATATTTATTTTTACATAATTCTTTTTTTAACCGAATTCAAAACAAACCAAATTGGTCCCGTCGGCGCCAAGTCGAGGTCTGACGATGGGATCATGGAAAATAGGTTGAAGTCGGTATTTTTTTAGGTATATCACATTGAGCGCCAGGAGCTCCCGAGGGGAGTTCTTTGTGGGAGGTCCATTTTCGCTACAAAGCGGAAAAATCACGGGATCGGCTACGAGCGTAGCGCGTAGCACTCGTTGGCAATGAAAGTGTAAAAATTTGTATACAAGTTGTTTGTCTCCCGCGAGTGACCATCGTTTTGCTCTTGTGCTAAGCTCGCAGGCGGTTGGGACAGGACCGCACTTTTTTTTATTCTTTATTTATTGAATAAGTAAGTTTTATAAAGTACAATAAGTTTGGCAAGACCCATCGCCTATTAGACCATACCCTGGAACCATTTCGTCGCTATCTCACCGTGAGATAGCAACAAAATGTGATTCTCACACAACCTCGGATCTACAGCAATTGAAGAGACTACGGCAAAAACATGTCCAGTGCTTTAAAAAATCAGGGCAAATTCACACCATATTCTGTTAAAAGTAAGGTGGTTTTCCCACAATGTCGTAAAAGATGTGCTTACCATAGAAAAAATCAACTGCGAAAGATTCTGGTTGTCACGGGATTCGAATCCGATTTTTTTTCCTTCGGTAATTTGATTTGAGTAGACATGTTCTTTCCGTGGACCCTTCAATTAATTCATGGAACCTTTCTTTCACTCTAAAATACGGGTGTTTTTTCTATCAAATGAGTGCTGCAGATACGAGGTTTATTAAGTAAAGCGGTTATTTTGGAAACCACTGCACTTTTATTCAAATAGTCTCACGTACGACCGACAGTTCAAAATGGCGGGCAGTTCAACCTAATACAAATTCTTCTGAATTGACGACGTGCAAGGGCATATTTCATAAGCTGGGAAATATGTAGCGTATGTGCTGGGAAATGAAATTTGCAACGTCAAAGTTATTACCGAATAGTTTTGTACAGGAACCAGATAGCAGATTGTGTTAGAGATGGCATATTATCTATAGGTATACTAATATTACCTATCTATTTAATTGTTATATAATTTGATATCTACCAATCACGTTTAGACACCATAGCGCAAACGGCATAGGTATGATATACGTCGAACATATTATGATTGGTGGATGATTAATGTAAAATGCACCCAGATAACTCGCATGGAAAAGCCTTTGACATCTATGTAGGTAGTTTTAATCCAAAATAATAGTTTCAGGATGTTATAGAACTTAAAAAAACATTTTCAGATATTTAGCTATCTGTTCATACATATCTTATGCTGTTTTATTTCAAACGTGACACACGATTAGTAATAAAAGAATCATAAAATTGCATTTTCAGGACAATCGTTCAGTTTAATGATATGTTTCTTAACACTGAAAGGTAGGTTCGCCTACGAAAACACTAGATATTAGGTCTATTCATTTGTTATACATCATCATCATCAGCCTATGATAGTCCACTGCTGGACGTAGGCCTCTCCTATTAACTATGCGTATAAACGCATTAGGAGGTAAATTTGTTATACATACATAGGTAATAATATAAATATTAAATATTATCCTTCTCATAGGAGGTATGAAAAGCAGTATGTGCCAGACGGTATCAAAATTTATTTCGTCTTGGGCATTAACGCTTGAGTCCCTCATTACGCTCAGGATTCCGCTTCAGAATCCCTCACTACGTTCGGGATTATAATTATGGAATCCATCGCATCATCCGGGCTTTATTGAACAACCTCGCCAAAAATATATAATTTTGATCCCTTGTAACACAATCTACTATAGTAGATAATATATGCGAGATCTAAGAATGAACTTTTGACAGTTATAGATTAATCCTTATTAATATGAGGGTAAGACGCACCATTTTTTCGATAGACTTAACGTCATATACCTACCTATATGTATAGTTATAACCAGAGATCGGATAAATGTGCGTGATTCCAAAGTTGATTAAATGAATAATAAAACGAATAATTTCTTGAAATTAGATTTCAAAGCTAAGGTGACTATTTTTTAACAAAGGTTTCAACAGTTACAGGTGTCAAAAGGTAATTTTCTAAAAATTATTAAATGATTAATTATTCAATCAACTTTGGAGTCATGTCCATGTCCAATTGTCCATATTATTGAGAACGTTGACGTACATTTGTCCGATCTCTGGTTATAACATTTCAGAAAACTGTCAAATGTTCGTTCTTAGAAATCGATAACTATATTTCAACTCTCCCAACAACGTAGACACAACTCACATGAAACAAAAGCCTTCCTATTCTTCCTAAATCCTCATAACACACAATAAAGGAAGCCCGCACTTAACGTATAAGATGTCAGTACTGAGGGCTCTTCAAAGGATACGTCAAAGTGCGCCACCGGATGTGTCAATTTGCCGCCATCTTGAAATCAGAACTCGCGCCTTTTTATATAACTTGACCTACAAGACGTTCGAGGGGTTAAGGGAAAGGAAATTCGTTGGATATTATAAATATGTACTTGTACATCATCATCAGCCTATGATAGTCCACTGCTGGACGTAGGCCTCTCCTATTAACTTTGCGTATAAACGCATTAGAAGGTAAATGCCCATAATCGCCACGCTGAGCAAGCGGATTGGCGATCGCAGTATTGTGTCCACTATGATAACGCTGCTGCCCATCATCAATATTTATCAAATAGTGGTCAGTGACACTTCAATCACTTAGTCGACTCTTACGACACCCGCAGGAGGAGTTGGGGTAGTGACAAATGTATTCTTACTGCCGTGACCACACGGCACTAAACTTGTACAGTCGATGTCAAAGATATCATTACGGTTTAGGCGCCAAAAATATATTTACACGACCTTAATGGCAAGGCAATAATGTCGTGTAAATATATTTGTGGCACCAAAACCGTAATGATATCTTTGACGTCGACTGTACAGCAATAAAGAAAACCGGCCAAGAGCATGACGGGCTATGATCAGTGTAGGGTTCCGTAGTTATTCAAAAACGGCTGGGCCGATTATATTCGATATAGTTTTATTTAAAGTAATCTACGACCCACTAATCAAACGTTAGAGTAGGGAGCATATATTTTTATTCTGGAGCGGTTATTTCCGGAAATATTGACTTTAGAAAAAAACTTTCTTTTAAGACCCTACTATTTTTAAGACCTATTTAACAATATCCCACACTAAAGGATTAAAGTAAAATAAAAAATCATCCCCACTTTACTATTACGGGAGGTACCCGAAAAATAAATGTATTTGTTTATTTTATTCTACCACTTTGTTGGCGTAATTAATAATATATGATGTATACTTAATACCTATTTGCTAATTTCTAGAAGTCACGTAGGTAAGTATACATATAACAGCGATATATTAGGAACAGCTACAAAATAAGTACCTAATGTTACTTATTTTGTATTTTGTTAAAATACAATTTAATCTAACACTCTCAATATGATACCAAATATTCAAAGGCGTCAGATAGTAAATTGAGATATTATTAACCAATTAATTAAGACAAAGAGATCATTGCTTTTCAGTTTTACCGATTCTATAATCTTAGCGAACAAGCGCCTCAGCTAAACGAGAGGATTTTAACCATAAGGGTGCAGCTCTACTGAGGCGGAGAGGAGCGGAGATGTGCAAAATTGGCCAATGAGACCGCATCACAGTGTTCCGAATTTCGAATTTGAAGAATGTAATTGGTCAATTTTGCACAGCTCCGCTCCTCTCCGCGTCAGTGGAGCCGCACCCTTAGACTGTCTTTGGTGCATTCCACTGCATTTGACTGCATTTGGTAGAGAATTCTCGCACTTTCCATATATTTCTAAGGTAGCTGTCATAGCCGTCACGTTTCCGACAAGGTAGACTTTTTCGTGCAATGCACCCTTTCCACTAGAGCTACTGGCTATGTAGCCAGCTTGGTGCTTTATGTACCTATGTACAGGGTGTCCCAAGACTATGGGACATGAAGGGAGTACTATAAAAGGTTGTCGATAGACCGTTTTGGTAAAAAAGACTTAGTAGAAAGATCTTAATTTTAATAGCTTAGAGAGATCTTAATTTTAAACGCGAAATTTAATTTTAATGATCTTAATTTTGTATGGCAGGTTAAGTAGCTATTTTAAGAGGTGTGAACAGCTACTTACCTTACAGAGACACATAATTTTCTTGCAATTTTAATAATTAATTTTGCGTTGCTATATTTTGGTTAAAATTCCAAAACATTCGTGGATCTATATGCCTCAATTGGGTTTATTCTTTTCGGCCGCATTATAATTACTCCGCAAAAGTGTGGGCAGGCCCAATACTGAACAAATAATAATATTTTTCTTTGTTTCAGACGTTGCGGTCCGGTTTGGCAACTTCGTGTCGCCTTGACGTCCGTCAACGCCATTATTTTATTTTGTTCACACTAATTTATGTTTTTACTTTTATTGTGTTGTGTTGTGCTGTGTTGTGGATGCATACCGCCACCCTATCAGGTGATGGCGCGTCAAATGTGAGTTATACCTGTGTACAATGCGACAACTCTTTTAAGAACCAGAGAGGCCTTAATATTCACATTTCCAAAAAACATCGCAATTGTCTCAGCCAAAACGGCCCCACTCTAAATTTAGTCCCAGTCGTACTACCGGCCCCCCTTTCGGACAATCCAAATTCAACCCCTTTTCATGTATACCTGAGTGATCTAAAGAATAATGTGCCCGTTGTTAAAAGAGTTCCGCGCGGCGCCAGGATTTCCGTCGCTAGACACCTTTCTGGCCTGATTACGAAATGTGTGGAGAACAACCAAATTGATGATTGGCATAAACTTTTTACGTTTTCGTTTAATACCCTCCATGTCAAAAAAGATGAGGCAATTTCCTTGACGCAAAAAATCAAAAACAATTGTGTTTCGAATATAACTCCACAGTTTTCGCTAAATAGGTGTGCCTCATCCACCTACAACAGAATTAAGTTAATCGAAAATAAAATTAGCGACGGCGATCTTAAAAGTGCCGCTCGTCTACTATTCACAAGTGACGTACTGTCGCCAGATACTCCGGACACTCTCTCGGCCTTACGATCTAAACATCCCCCGGCTCCTGCAACCCCGTACCAGTTAGACCCACCCACAGCTGACCGGGCCTGCCTCCAAATCGAAGCGAAGGACGTCATTAACGCTATAAATTCTTTCAAAACCGGTTCGGCGGCTGGCCTGGATGGGATCTCACCCCAACATTTGAAGGATCTAACCTCTCATTGTTCGGGCGACGCAGGTGAACAGCTCGTCTGTTCCCTTACTAAATTAATAAATTTCATGTTTTCAGGCAAAATCAACTCGCAAATTGTCCCACTTTTCTTTGGCGCTAACCTGATTGCCCTTTCAAAAAAGGACGGAGGGGTGAGGCCTATTGCTGTTGGGTCAACTCTACGTCGTTTGGCATCCAAAATTGCGGTTAGACACATTAAGTCAAAATTACAGTCTATTTTCGAACCAGTTCAGTTAGGTTTTGGCACGAAAGGTGGGTGCGAAGCAGCCGTCCATGCTTTACGCACCTATCTTTCACACGATGATTGTGAAATTGTAGTCAAAATTGATGTAAAAAACGCCTTTAATTCGGTAAATAGGGACACTTTGCTGGCAGAAGTAAAGGAACAAATTCCCGAACTCTATAACTACCTTTATCTCTGCTATGCAGATCCATCTAAATTACTATACAAGTCCCACCAATTATCATCTGAGGTGGGATGTCAGCAAGGTGACCCCCTTGGGCCAGCAATTTTCAGTTTAGCCATAAATCACATAATACAAAAAATTAAATCTAAATTTAATGTCTGGTATCTAGACGATGGGACCCTAGGAGGTGACGTGGATACCGTACTGTCCGATTTGTCTCTTATCAAAACTAATTTTGAAAATATTGGTTTAGAACTAAATTATAGTAAATGCGAACTCTTTATTCAAAAGACTTCCTATAGTTTGACTGTTTTAAAATCCAAATTTGATTGTCTGACTCCTGGTATAAAAATAGTAGACAAATATTCACTTTGCCTCCTGGGTTCTCCTATTTTTGAAGAATCCTTTCCCGATTATATTTCTAACTCGATTTCTAAATTCCAAAATCACGCAAATCGTCTACTCGAAATTAGCCCTCATTATGCTCTTGCGATTCTTAAGTTTTGTCTTTTTGTCCCTAAATTGACATACGTGCTCCGTTGCTGTCCGTTCTGGAAAAATATTAATTTATTAACACCTTTAGACGACTTAATCAAAATTACCATAGAAAAAATTCTAAATATTCAGCTAACGGAGCGTTCCTGGTCCCAAGCATCCCTCCCTATTCGGTATGGGGGTTTAGGGATACGAAAAATTTCATGTGTGGCTTCTCCTGCATTTTTGGCATCCGTCCACAGCACGTCTGATCTCACAGGAAAGATCCTAAGGGCTCTGCCTATTGACTGTGAGACTGCGGGTTTGGAGGACGCCAAAAATGCATTCAAAATTGCTTGCCCTTCTAAAAATTTTCCTGACAACCAAAAATCGCAAAGGAGCTGGGACAATGTGTATTGTGATCTAACATACAATTCTCTTCTAAACAGCTCTGCAGGTCCGGATCGTGCGAGACTTTTGGCGGTCGGAACCCGGGAAGCTGGTTACTGGCTGCATGCCCATCCTTCGGCTAGTACTGGTACTTTCCTGGATCCGGCCTCTCTTAGGCTCGCAACCGGCCTGAGACTCGGGGCCGCGGTATGTGCCCCTCACTTATGCTGTTGTGGCACAGACGTGGATCGACTGGGACACCACGGACTAAGTTGTCAAAAAAGCGCAGGCCGTATTTCCAGACATGCGACGCTTAACGAGATAATCCGCAGGTCTCTTGCCACGATCAACGTACCTGCTCTTCTTGAGCCTACTGGTATTATTAGGGATGATGGCAAGAGACCTGATGGTGTGTCTTTGGTTCCTTGGAGCTTGGGACGGATGTTGGTATGGGATGCTACTTGCGTAGATACCCTGGCACCGTCCCATCTTCAACGAACTACGTTTAAGGCAGCCGCTGCGGCTGAAAATGCCGAATTTTTAAAACGTAATAAATATAAGGGCCTCGGCAAAGAGTACGATTTTGTACCGTTTGGCGTAGAAACTTTAGGTTCTTGGGGCCCCAGCGCACGCAAATTGTTTGCTGAGATCGCGAAACGTCTGGTTGATGTAACTAGAGACCGAAGAGCTGGCGACTTCCTCGCACAACGCATCAGTATTGCGATACAGCGAGGAAATGCCGCCAGCATCCTCGGTACAATGCCACAAGGGCCAATCTTAGATATAGGTTAGGTTAAGTAGATTAGTTAGATTTAATCTATGTACATAAATTGTAGTTTTGAAAATAAATTGATAAAAAAAATTAATTTTAGTCATTTTACCCAATTCCTTTCTTTTGAGATACTATGTTACTTCAGAAGAATAATTTCTTTCGGTGCATGGGCTCGATCTGCAGCATAAAAACAGGGACGTGTTTATTATTTCATATTAGAGTGGGTTCGATTCTTCGATTCCACGACGAAGCAAATAACTTTTAGAAAATCTTTGAATATTGAGCTAAGTTTGGAACTTAGTTTATTTGTGTATGATTGTCGTATGATATTTATTTATTATGTAATCAATAAGTACGTAGGTAAGTTCTTTATTTGCGTTAAATCTGAGTAACAAAAGGTCTTAAATAATGTACAGTCGACGTCAAAGATATCGTTACGGGTTAAGTGCCAAAATATGTTTACACGACTTTATTGCCTTGACATTAAGGTCGTGTAACATTACAAATATAGTATGTATACCTACCTACTACCTTACATCTAAAAACACTAACAGCATGCAATGTAACATGAACAATAATTTGTGTAGGTACAATTGAAATCCGTATAAATGAGTTAAGAACATGAAATACTTTGATTGTTCTAAATAAAAAATAAAATTAAAATAAATAAATCAGAGCAATAATAGAATGGCGACCGTGTGGTGACGGCAGTAAGAATACATTTGTCACCACCCCAACTCCTCCTTCGGGTGTCGTAAGAGTCGAATAAGGCATTGAAGTGTCACTGACCATTATCTGACAAAATATTGATGATGGGCAGCGTCATCATATCATAGTGGACACATTACTGCGATCGCCAATCCGCTTGCCCAGCGTGGCGATTATGAGCATTTACCTCCTAATGCGTCGTCTCCTAATGCGTACGCATAGTTAATAGGAGAGGCCTACGTCCAGCAGTGGACTATCATAAGCTGATGATGATGATGATGATGAATAGAAGAAATGTCAAAATTAAAATCACCCTAGCTCTGTAAGCTTTAAGAATTCAGAGTCAGGGGTGTCCAACGCTTTTATGATAATTGGATTTTTGCAATAATGATTAACTTTTATCGGCTTTGTTCTTTATTGGCAGGGTTTGAAATTTAATTGCAAATGGCGAGAAATTTGGTCCAGCTAATGTTCTGAGTGCATAAAACATTACGTTAAGTCATAGTCTCATAGTCATCATCATTTCTGCTATTTATCGCCCACTGCTGAGCATAGGCCTCTCTTTTAGTACGCCACTCATCCCGGTCCTGGGTCAATCTAAAAGTCGGGAAATAATTGTCATTTTCAAATTTCCCAATTCTTAATCAACTCAACAAGCAATCGTATTTAATTATCAAACGGGACAGAACAATATCAATAGGGTCATTAATTAGGACAGCTGAAGCAATTTATTACCCCTCATACCCTCGTCACTACTTCATTTACCCCAAGAATAGTGCAGTATATATTAACATCATAGCGTTTATTTGGAGACCGGGATTATTAGGGGTATTTATATTATAATAATAGTAATGTATTTACAAACGCAACACTTGTAGATTTTCAGATAGCTCTAAGTACTTTGGTCTTATTTATTGGATCGTGTCATATTTTAATCTACCATCACCTCTACCGTTTACGTTCTCATCATCATCATCATCAGCCTATGATACTTCACTGCTGAACGTAGGCCTCTCCTATTATATAACTATGCGTATGTACAAACGCATTAGGAGGTAAATGCCCATAATCGCCACGCTGGGCAAGCGGATTGGCGATCGCAGTAATGTGTCCACTGTGATGACGCTGCTACCCATCATCAATCTTTTATCAAATAGTGGTTAGTGACACTTCAATCCCTTAGTCAACTCTTACGACACCCGCAGGAGGAGTTGGGGTGGTGACAAATGTATTCTACGCTCTCATAAAAGCGAAAAGCCTTGTAGAAACAAAACATTTAAAATGTATAATTACATTTGTCTTATTTTTCTCTTAATTATTTTTATTTTAGTTTAAATATAGCGTAAATATATTTTTGGCACCTGAACCGTAATTATATCTTTGACGTCGACATTAGAAATAGACAATAAGATAATAACACACAACACAAACACATTACAATTTATTTTTAACACACTTCATGATTTCAATTGTGTGCTACTGCTATGAAACGATAGCAATTTTTATTAAAAAATAGGGGGCCAATTTTAAATAAAATGGCCTAATGACGTCTTCGTTGGAGTGACAAAGACAAATCTTCGAAATTTGCGGATTTCGATAGGATTTTCGGTAGGGGCTCAGATATTTGAAGTATTTGAACGTGTAATTAAGTTTCCTCCGGTTTGCCAAGCTTACTGACCCATCGACTGCCTATTTGAGTCGAACAAAATCGTTTTCACATGCGGTGTACTAGTATAACGTTAGGACTACAAACCTGGCACGTAAGGGTAAAAATACTGTCTCATATTACATTTATAGTACCTACAGATGGTGCCTTTTTTAGGCTCTAGTGCGAGAAGTGTGTCATTTTACGTCAGGTCCAAAACTTCGGAGGGCCATCTGTACTAAAAAACGTCGTACGAGACACGTGCAAAAACGAAATTCGTAACTCGTTTCAAATTTCATGTTTTTCGCACTTGTGTCGTAATGTACTATTTTAGTAGAGATGGTGCCTTTTTTAGGCTCTAGTGCGAGAAGTGGGTCATTTTACGTCAGGTGCAAAACTTTGGAGGGCCGTCTGTACTAAAAAACGTCGTACAAGACATGTGGAAAAACAAAATTCGTAACTCGTGTCGATTTAAAACACTTAGTTTTGTAGTAGTGTACTATTAGTAATGTAACTAATGTACTATTTTACAGGTAAGGGGAGTAAGGGGAGAACAGAACCTAACATCTTTTCCGACCCTAATGTCAACCTCACCTGCACGCGCCGGATGGCGGCGGAGTGGCGTGTTACCGCTCCGTGGTGCTCCCTGCTAGACAACAGACGAGACTCTGGCGACCGAGTAAATGGCGGGATAACCATACGCCTAGTCGGGAAATCGGCTAGAGGAGGCTACAGCGACCTTGGGATACAAATAACGCCCTAAAATGTCTGGTACGGAAAGGAATGGGACACTACCGTGACTAATATATCCTATGAAAACTATGATGAGGCTAGCACAAAGAAATAGTTCGTCATGCCATCCGGCTGACCCCCGGCGCCAGGTGGATTCCGGGTCTCCTGGTGTGAAATTGGCTACCGGCTGCAAGGCAGTGGGTCACCAGGCTTCTTGCAGAAAATGGATTACTGCTGACAAGAAACTCAACACCAAGCACCGAGCTCTGATGATAGGCACATGGAACGTACGCGGACTGAACAAATCGGGAACACTGGAAGTGGTGACTTCAGAGATGGAGCGATACAATTTAGATATATTGGGCTTAAGCGAAACGCATCTCAAGCAGAGTGGTCACTCGAAGACAGGCAAAGGAGTCACTATGATAAATGCGGGTAATAAAGAGAACAGCTTTAGTGGGGTCACTTTCCTAGTTGCTGAACACTTAACGAACACAATTCTGGGGTATGACGCCATTAATGACAGAATAGCACTTTTGAAACTGGCAGCGTGGCCTCACTCTATAAATCTCATACAAGTTTATGCACCCACATCTGCATCTACCGAAGAGGAAATCACTGACTTCTATATAGTACACTAAGTCAGGTTTATCAAGGTATTCCGTCGAAAGAGATTACAGTTCTGCTGGGTGATCTTAACGCGAAGATAGGAGTTACTCTTCTCGATGAGCACCTGAGAGAAAATGTAGGCAGGTTTGGTTTAGGTGAACGGAATGAGCGAGGGCAAATGTTGCTGGACTTCTGCGCGAAGAACAACTTGTCTGTGATGAATACATGGTTTCAACAGCACCCTCGTAGGCTTTACACCTGGACATCACCTAATGGTAAATACAGGAACCAAATCGATTACGTTATAATTGGCAGGAGATGGCGGTCGTCAATCGTTTTCGCCAAAACGCGACCTGGAGCGGATTGTGGTAGCGATCACCAGCTTCTAGCAGCTGCTGTTAAAATCTTCTGAGGGCTGCTAAAGGAAAGTTAACGAAAAAACCTCTCACATTACCAGCGCAGGCCGAAGACGAATTTCGAAACATGGCAAGTTTACGTCTCAAAGAGTTGAAAGTGGATCCTTTTGATTCAGCACATGCGTCATGGGAGACACTTAAGTCCGTTGCTCTGGAAACGGCTAAGAATGTAGCGAGCAAAGTTGGAAGACCAACTCCCAAGGCAGACTGGATGAAAGGGGACACGTGGTCGTTTATTGAAGACAGGAAAACCCTTAAGGAACGTGGCTTAAAATCTGAGATATCGGGAACTGCATGCCACAGTTCAAAGGCTATGTAGGAGGGATAAGAATGCTGCTATCGATGAAGTATGCCAAGATATGGAAAAAGCAGCAAACCACGCTCACACCAAAGACATGTTCGCGAAGGTGAAACTTCTCGCCAAAGACTTCAAACCTAAAACCTGGGCGATTGAAGATGAGTTGGGAGCACCATTGATTGAGAAACATCTGATTTTGGAAAGGTGGCGTCAGTACTGCCAACAACTATACAGTGAGAGTAATGACTTCATCGAAGATCGCATGGATTTCACTGAAAGAGAGCCGGACATCCTCTTACACGAAGTTGAAGCCGCGGTGCTCCGTCTAAAACATAAAGCATGTGGTGGGGACAGAGTATCCGCGCAAATGCTCAAGTGGTTGGGTCCGCATGGTACACAGGTTCTACATCTCATATGCCTGAAAGTTTGGAGAACTGGTCTATGGCCTAAGGACTGGATGGAGTCTGTAGTAATTCCGCTGCACAAGAAAGGTTCCACTAAGAAGTGCGAGAATTACCGCACCATTTCTTTGATATCCCATGCGAGTAAAGTCTTTCTCCATATTCTCAATAAAAGACTCGAGAATTTCATCGGCAGCCAGATTGCAAGGGAGCAGGCAGGTTTTGTCAGAGGTAGAGGCACACGGGAACAAATACTGAACATCAGGCAGCTCATCGAAAAGGCCAGAGAGTTCAATGTGCCAATGGCCCTATGCTTCATTGACTATGCAAAGGCTTTTGACTGCATCAGTTGGAAGAAAATGTTTCGAGTCATGAGCGAGATGGGTGTTCCGGATCACCTAATTTTCCTTGTGCAGAACCTGTACCTTGACGGAACTTCTAGGGTGCGAATAGAGGACACCGAATCTGAACCATTCCAGACCAACCGTGGGGTCAGACAAGGCTGTATTCTCTCGCCGCAACTGTTTAACCTGGTGGGCGAACACATCATGAGAAGGGTTCTGGAGGAATGGGATGGAGGCGTACGGATTGGAGGACACCTCATTAATAATCTACGCTTTGCAGATGATACCACCATTATAGGCTCTAGTGAAACTGAAATAGCCGAGCTGCTGCAAAGGGTTCAAGAAGTGAGCGTGGAGTATGGCCTGCATATCAATAGGACGAAGACAAAACTCATGTTTGTGGATCGGGCGGGCACTATTCAACGAACGGGAGAACTATTTGATCTCGACACAGTAGACAAATTTGTCTATCTTGGTTCAATGATTACCTCGGACGGTGACTGTGAAAGCGAGGTGGTACGAAGAGCCCAGACTGCAAAGGCAGCGGTGAAGCGACTGGAGAAAATCTGGAGGAACAGAGGAATTAGTCGAAGAACGAAAGTAAAACTAATGAGAACCCTGATCTTCTCTATATTTCTGTACGCCGCAGAAACTTGGACTCTGAAGGCATTAGGAGCAGGATTGACGCATTCGAGATGTGGTGTTGGCGCAAAATGCTAGGAATCCCATGGACAGCACGTCGCACTAATCTATCGATTCTGGCTGAATTAAAGATAAAGTGCCGCCTATCGACCATTTGCCTTCAACGGATCCTACAGTACTTCGGTCACGTGGCTAGACGCGAGCCAGACAGTCTTGACAAGCTTATTGTTGTTGGTCACGTGGAAGGAAAAAGGAGTCGTGGAAGATCACCAACCCGTTGGACCGATGCAGTGAAGGAAGCCTGTCAGGGTACCCTTCAAGCGTCTTTCCGGAAGGCGGAAAACCGTGCTGAGTGGAGAGCTTTGGTGCAGAAAATTTCGGCCTCAAATGGTCACGACCCTCAGTCATGAGGAAACGAAGAAGAAGAGATTTTACACGTGTATCGAACTACTTTTTTCATAAAAAGCGCCTTAAAAAGAGAAAGTTACGCAAAGTTCACTTCTCCACACGTTAGGATAATAAATATTTGGACATGTCATGTACCTTTCACGTAGTGGCCGTGTAATACGGGTCCGGAAACGGAGGTGCGCCGAAAGGAAGTCACGTAAAAAATTGAATAAAACTCGCTCGAGTGAAGGCAGCTCGCAGGAAATCTCTGCGAGAGTTTACTCGCCAATGTTCTTAATGAAATATTTAATGGCTCCTTTATATTGTCTGATACAACTTTATTTGTATCTGTGTTTGTATTTACTTTGTACTGTGTTAAAGAGATACGTAAAGTAATGTAACTAAACCGTTCAAAGAAATACTTACATTGTAGCATTTATTCACATCGGTGGCTCGGACATGTGTTTAGGATGCCAGTTGGCAGAGCGTTGAAGAAGGCCTTCCTAGGACCAGTGGACGCACACCGGTTGGTAGACCAAGATACCGCTGGAAAGACGAGGTGGAGAAGGACCTACGCGCCCTGAATGCAGAGAACTGGGAGGAAATCGCACAGAACCGGGCGCATTGGCGCCAATTTGTATCGGAGACCAAGATCCACTTTGGGTCGCTGAGCCAGCGGAGTAAGTAAGTAAGTATTTATTCACATCGCTACGAAAGAAAAGCACAATGTCGAGCAGCGATCGAATACCGGTATTTTCTCCATACAAAAAAAAAACGTTTTTTTTTCGTTGTTCGTTTTATAAAATCTTAGTTAATGGAGTAATTTAAAAATACGATGCACTAAAGAGTATAAATAAAACATTTTGAAATATCAGGATGTTTCGAGGTTTTTCTAAAAAACTGATCTCGAGTATTATCATGGTTATTTTAAAGACAAACGGGTCTTAATCGCGTAAACTTAGGCAGACTGCGACCACGGGTGTAACGTCATGCCCGAAACGTCAGGATATAATTAAACGTAAGTTTACGCGATTAAGACCCGTTTGTCTTTAAAATATGAGTGATAATCGTGAAAGTTTAAATCAATATACTTATTATCATGGTTGCCGGAAAGGTTGACGGCAAGAGACCAAGAGGTGGTGCATCATCGTTATACCTAGATATTTTTCTAGCAGGAAGTAGGTAGAGATTGACAAAACTAAACATCGACATAATTGTTATCGATAAGTCTTGTAGTAGTCGATAAATAAATGTAACTAATAAATAATGCCCAGTAACTTAGAGATAATCTACAAGAATGCAAATCATATTCAAAATGACACATTATTTTTGTACCTTGCATTTTGTGCCCATTAAAAAAACAAAGACTAATAAGAAACACTCTAACGCTAGTTGCCATCATTCATATGAAGTACTAGATATTTAAAAATAAAGCGTAGATGAGTCCTGAATTTGTTGGCTACTTGATTTACAAAGTTAGCATCTTTCTGAGAATAGGCTGTACCCATCGATAACAGTTATGTCGATGTTCGATTTAGTCAATCTCTCGATCCTGCTAGAAAAATATCTAAGTATATCGACCCTTTCATGAACAACGCTGTATTCCAAAATAGTACGTGCTTGCAATTGGAACTCTACTTAGTGCTTTATAAAGTATAGTTAGAATTAGAAGTATAGTTATAATTCAAATTACGACAGGATATTGTCTAAAGATACAGCGTTGTTCATGAGAAGCGTCGATATATCCTACCTACGTGTCTAACCACGCTGTGCCTTCCACATACTTATACCTATATTACCTATACAGGGTGTAATCGATAAGTGTTTACAGGCCATAATTTCGTAAATATGAGAGATATCAGAAAACTTTTAACTGATATCGAAAGTACGTTACTCAACGAGTAAAATTACATTAATAACTTTTTCTAAATAGATGAAGTAATATTAAAAATACTAAGTTAAAACGCTTCCAAACATTTAGTATGACGACTTACAGCCTTAAAGAATGTCGGGTGTTGTAAGAGATAAAACTGTTAGAGATTCGTTATTTGTACGAATACAATGTAATAAAATAATAATACTATCGTTTATGAAACAGTTAATCTAACATTTATTCTTAAATAAAAAATATTCGTATTAAACTAGAACGGTTACGTACTAAATGTATTAGAGGGTTTGAAGTTAATATTTGAGATATTTCTGATTTTATTTCAAAAAAGTTATTAGTGTAATTTTACTCGTTGGGTAATGCACTTTCGAAATCAGTTATTTTTTTTCTGATATCTCTCATATTTACGGAATTATGGCCTGTAAACACTTATCGATTACACCCTGTATAGTCGCGTGCCTGTTATACGGCCACATTTCCAAATCGAATTTTATGGAAGATGTCGCCGTATTGCAGAAAAATATGGTCACTTTTATCACACAATTCTATTTTCAGATTCTATTTCAGATACCTACCTATCATGGACAACGCTGTATTCCAAAATAGTATGCGCCTGCCATTGGAATTCTAGTGCGTCATTGGTAGAATTCAAATTACGACAAGGTAGTAACTTGAGATGCAGCGTTGTTCATGATGAGTGTCGAGTGTATAAAGGTGCATTCAGACCAAACGAACATTCGCTATTCTAAACTGATCAACCAATCACGTTTTGCGTAACGATCGAATTTGGTACCTAGAGTGGGGGATAGAACAGCGAATGCTCTTTTGGTCTGAATGCACCTTAATAATATCGACGCTTATCATCAGGGATCGGACAAATGTGCGTCATTGTTTGCAATAATACGGACATGACTACAAAATTTATTAAATGAATAATCAAACGAATAATTTTATGAAATTTGAATTCGAAGCTTTAAGGTGACTATTTAAAAAAGTTTTCATAGTTCACCGGTGTCAAATATGTAATTTTCTGAAAATGATTAAAATATAAGTCACTATTAAGTTGTTAACTTGTTTAAATTGAGTATTGAATCCTACTCTAAATACATTTGCATGCTGTATGAAGACAGCTGGAAAAGGTGGAACTATATCTAACATAATATTAAGACATGTAACTAACTCTTTTTCTGCAAATAAATATATCTTATCTTATCTATCTTATCTATATATTAATTACTATTCAGTCAACTTAGGAGTCATTTTCATATTATTGCGAACAATGACGCACATTTTTCCGATCTTTGCTTATCATGAACAACACTGTAATCCAAAATAATGTTTGGTTCTAATTTTTATTTAAGGCCAGTGGGGATAAGTCCGGCATATTTTATTTGTAAGTAAATTCCGTCATATGCGTCTTATATCGTTGAGTTAGCGGTGGAAATCATTGGTAGACGGCCTTTCCTGATAGACGGTCTTACCCGCATTGACCTTAAAAAGTATTATTTTGGATTACAGCGTTGTTCATGATAAGATTGATAAGCAACGATATAATACCTATGCATAAACCATAAGAAATGATTTCTGTTAAATATTGTTAATATTTTTTTCACCTCAGCAGCTCGAAAAGACTTCTTTTGATTCGCGAAATCAGTGAGCAAAGTGCGATTTTGCTCACTGAGTGAATGTTGTTTTCCATGACGTTTAGACTTCAACTTTTTCTTTTGTTTCTTTCACTTGTTAGTAAAAAGACAGAGATGAATAATGTTACGTTATAAATTGTCATAATATGCATTTTTTTTTTCGTTCATGGCATCCTAGCGTATTCAGCCAGTTGTATTAGACGTCGCGTATTATCGGACCCGATTCCTTGTATCCGAACGGCATATGGCCCCTACCACCAAGCATACATAACATAACATTGGCGTCCGTCATTCCACCTCTCTATCGCTCTTATATATAAGTGTGACAAAGAGAAAGACAGCCGTTTTAAAACGGACGGATATCGTGGTACTAGGCGAGTCAGAATCGCGTTCAGAAATTCGACACGAGTTCATTTCTAAATAATTATAACTGTTTTATAAAATTTTATGAGCTTTCATTTTTTTAGTAGTTATAATTATGTACTTTCTGTTACAAACATAATGGTAAAACAAAAACAAAAAATAATGGGATGGCACGTATAAATGTTTAATAACATATTTTCCTTTTCTCCATGCTGAGGTGAAAAGTTGTATGTACAACTTGAGAGCAAAGTTATTTGAATCTCGTGTCTTTCGAGTCTCTCGCTACGCTCAAGACTCAAAACTGACACTCGCATCAAATACGTACTTTGCTCTCATGTTGTACAAATAACTATATTCTTCACTCGTAAGATGAACTTGTTCTATGTTCGACTAGTAAGCTAAGTATGTAAACATTTGTAATTCTACCCAATGATATATAACTAAAGATACGTTATACCGGCTCTAAAAATGAAGCGCTCAAATTACGATAATTCTAACAATCGCTCTTAGTTCTACACAGGCCACCGAGAGGTGTGTACCACTGCAGAGTTCTCACAAACCACATGAGCTGGACCTTAAAATGTCATTTTATGTTATGTACAGTCAGCATCAGAAGTCACTATACACTCGAGGTGTCCAAAGAGAGGTTAACATTTAAACTTTCAAAAAGTTGTTGACTGTCATGATAGTATTTACTTGTGAGCGCTTAACAAGTCACAAATATCTTAACAGTCGATTTTCATTAATTTCTTAACATACAACAAATCATTGATACCTCAGCTGTTAAAAAACCACTGGTACCTAAGCAGTCAATAAGGCAAATACAGGGTGTTTTTTTTTCGACCGTTCAAATTCTACGTAGTGAATGTGTAGGTCATACTCACCAACTTTTACTATGGGGACAACGTCGAAATCGCGAAAAAAAAATCAGCTGTTTCATACAAATTGGCGGCATTACGTCGGCCGAAATGTATGAAACAGCTGATTTTTTTTTCGCGTTTTCCACTTTGTCCCCATAGTAAAAGTTGGTCAGTATGACCTACACATTCACTACGTAGAATTTGAACGGTCGAAAAAAAAACACCCTGTATATCTGAACAAGAAGGAAAAATAGACGTTGTATGATACAAATATGGTTGAATATTGATTGAAAAATAGCTATACTTATTTTAAGGAACTGTTTTGACAATCATCGAAAGCAGTGCAGTCTTGTCATCAGATACATCTATCTCACATTTTTCTCTTCAATCATTTGACAGGTGCTTCTTAGTCAACCACAGAGCACGGACCACTTTAGTGTGTAACCTTAGAGATAGAGGCGGCCTTGGCTGTCATTTTCATAGAAATCGACCGTGTCAGGTAATTTTGACATGTTAATGTAAATAGTGTTGTGGTATGGCTCGATATTTTTATCGATAGATTAAAACTAACAGTTATTTGAATAAAAATGTTACTTGAAAAAAGCTATTCAAACATTCTCATTTTTAAAATTTTACTAAATTGATGTCGTTATGAATGATATAAAAACAGTAAAATTTATACATTTATTTGAATTTATATTTACAATAAGTACCTACTTACATTAAGTTGTTAGCTTTAAGGTTAAAGTTAAACAACAAGTGTTAAGGGTAAGGCTAGACAGAGGTTAAACAACAGGCGGTCTTAAGACCTCCTGTTAACCTCTGTCTAGTTATATAATATATGTTACCTTTGCATTGGTTTGTTTGTTCAAGGTGTGCAAACTATATCTACTTATATTACGTTATAAAACGCAAAAAGAAAATGTAGGTATATCATAGGTGCTTAAATTAAAATTGTAACTATAAATGGGAACTAAAATTAAACGATCAACTGTAAGGAGTTTAGATGGTTAGGTAATTTAGGTATTATATCCGAGGACAGATTAACTAGATGTATAAATGTATAAATATATTTTAAAATTCGTAAATTGTACCGTTTTACGTTTTCTTGAAAGATTATCAGATGGGTTACTTGGGACAAGAAACACCTGGAAATTACATACTTAAAATAATATGTATTAACAGATAACATCAGAAATCCTTTAATAGGTACTTTTCTTTTAAAACATAATAAAATTATTTAGCAAAGCTAACTTACCTTGTCAAACGCAGGATGGAGTTTTAAAGTTGGACAGGCATTGGATGACAATATAGATCTTGGATTTGTTTTTACAAAACAGTCATTTTGGAAGTGGTCGGAACAAATTGTGTCGTGTGTTTGCGGAAACTAGTTCAACTTTCCAGTCGCCGTTATCCAGCGTTCTCTGACACATGGTTCTATAGGAAATCTAAAAATTAAGTCAGAATTTCTTAAACTATATGTTTTTGTATAGTTGCTTCATTGTCTGCACTCTAGATAAATATTATATTATTGCTAAATATAAATAAATAAATAAATGTTTGGGGGACAATCTCATACAAATCAACCTAGCCCCGAACAAAGCAAAGCTAGTACTATGGGTGCTAGGCGACGATATATATATATGTATTTAAATAGAGAAATACACATAATTATACTTACTTATACATAGGAAACGTCCGTAACTCGGGAACAAATTTTGAATTTCTACTAACACCGTTTAGTTGTAAGAGTTTACATAGACTATCGATAACAAATTCAGCGTCGTGTCTCTTCACTATGTCTCTCGCCCATACAAATTTTATATTGAATTTAATATAACTTTTTTTACTTACCTGTGATAGGAAACGTTTGAATTTTGTTTATTAACGTACGTAGACTGGTTCCTGCACCAGATTACAGAGCAATGTGGCATTCTTGGTATATTTTTATAGTTTATATACCCATGACGTCCCGAGAGGTACTGACGGCACATATGCGTAAAACGCATATGCGCGGCACGGGTTTTGTCTGTCACGCCGTCTCTCTATAGGCGCCCTAAGAGTTCCAACCTCCTTGTAGTCAACTTTAGGATAAATTATTTACTTTTCTCTTTTAGAATTTAGTTTCAACTTAGTTTTCAGTTCCGTTGTCTATGATCGAATCTTGCAAGTTAAATTTGAACCATTTCCCGATTTTAGATTGAGCTGCTTAAATTTGATGACAATGCAATATTATTATGACAAAGAGCTGATCTGATGGTGGAACTGGAAGGTAGCTATAGGAACTTTGTGATGAAACAACCAACCCCCATTGTGTTTGGGTTTCTTAGAATCGTCTCGATATATGTAAGTTGGTCGTGGGAAGTAAAGCACAGTCAGCGACAATACTTTGTCTTCTTCTTCCTGCTTTTTCGGTACCCCGGCTTCTGCCACGGCCAGAGAGCCTAGGGCCCGATTTGACAACTAGTCCCAAGATTTGGCGTAGGTGCTAGATTTTTACGAAAGCGACTGACATTCGACCTTCCAACCCAGAGGGTATACTAAGCCTTATTGGGATTAGTCCGGTTTCCTCACGATGTTCTCCTTCACCGAAAAGCAACTGTTAAATAATGTCAAATGATATTTCGTACATAGGTACGGTACATAAGTTCTGAAAATTCATTGGTACGAGCCGACAGGATTTGAGCCCACGACCTTCGGAATGAAAGCCTTACCGGTGGGCCACCAACGCTCCTCCAGCGAAAAAAGCTTGTATGAAACATTCAATTTTTGAAAATAAAATGTTTTATGTTTGTTATCTGTTTCATTTTATTTTTCTCAAACTTGCAATGAAATATTGACGTTACCTACTGACGTCATATTGATAATTATTAATTTATTAGGTCGGGAATGAATGTACTCCTGCAACCTTCATTTATTACCTAACAATATGTTATTACAAATATAAGTCGCATTTCAATATTCTAAAGAAATGTATCCATTTTGAATAGTTTGCCATAACCTGAGATAGATGTATGCAGTGACAAGTCTGCACTGCTTTCGTGAGTTGTCAGTCAGTCAGACGTCAAAGCAGTCCTTGTCACAATGGATCAAATATTCTTTTCATCACACCTGCTCGTAAATGCTGATTTTACAAGCAGGCATGCATGAACGTAATGAGCTATATTATGCCCATGGTCGTAATGACTTTTTCCCCTCACTAGCTCGTAAAGTGCTCGTTTATCCTTTAATACGAACGTGTAAAAACGCATATTATTCACTTGTGTGGCAAAGTAATTACCTTGGTTTTGGAATAACAAAACGTAAAATGCTCATGGAAATTGTTCCATATTAATGATAATTAAATATTTTGTTTGAGAATTTAGTGTAAAATACAAACCTTTATATAATATGATGATTTTAACATATAGATCCTAAAATTCCATAAGTAACAATTGTTTTAGTGAATGATGATAAGATGACTAGATGCAATCACAAAACGCAGAAAATGTCAACGTCAACATTGTCAAAGAATATTATAGGTTATAATACTTATAATCTTTATTTACCGACTTGAATACGCATAAAAATAGTAAACTAAACAACTTTCAGGGTGTTCTGTTATAATTTTGTAAAAATAATGAATGAGAATGATTTAATAATGCATTGGCGTTGGTGTGCAACTACAGGAATATGTTAAAATCGTGCTGCGTTTACTTTTTCGTGCTAAGTTTACTGCGACAAAATCTTGCATTAAATACATGCATGCATCAGCATTTGGAAAATTATTATCACTAACCCGATGATGATTGTAATGTGAACAAATAATTACCTTTTTTGAGTTTCCTCGCTATAGTGAGGGGAAAAGTTTTGTGTTACACACGGGTGCAAATGTATTTTACTTCTCGTATGTTAAAACACTCGCTGCGCTCAGGATTCTATTTTAGAACCACTCGCTTCACTCGTAGTTCAACTATAGAATCCTTTCGCTTGCTCGTGTTTCAATTTCATACTCGCGGGTAAAATACAACTTTGCACCCTTGTATAACAAATAACTATTTTTTAAATTTTCATACAACATTACGTCGCACAGGCGCGCCGCCCGCTGCCATGCCGGCGGGCGGCGGCGCGCGGCGCGCGCTGCGCCGGGACTTCTGTTATAAAAATGATAAAAAGACATCCCCGTTTTTGAGAAATTATTTAGACCAGTTTAGAGTAGTTTTGTGAAAATATATTGTTTTGTTTACTTATTTTGCCTCACAGGTGTGATGAAAAACATTGTGTGTGCCACGGGCGGTACAAGAATTATGAACTCGTGTGAAGTAAAGCCCGCGCCTTCGGCTTGGGCTTTACTTTCACACTCGTTCACAATTTCTTATTTACCGCCCTTAATACACAATGTACTATTATAAGTTATAACCAGAGGGCCTATTGTGAACCACGAACGATGTTTTGCCTCTCTCTTTCGCACTTGCAATGTCGAACGTAAGTGTGACAAAGAGGCAAAACTTCGTGCGTAGCTCGCAATAAGCCCTCAGGGCCGCTACCGCGAAATCCGAAATCATCAAATCGAAAGAACTTGTCATGGTCACTAGGGTGGGTCATTTTTCAAAAACGTACCACTTACTTAACTGGAACTGGCCACTTCACGTCGATAAATTAAATACTTGATTGTCAATGTCATGTTATTTTCCGTTGGATTGTGTCGTTTGATGACATGACAGACAGTGTTATTGTGACATGTAATAATGCACATGATGATTTTTTTTAGGCGAAATTATAATTAATTTTTTTGTTAGGAAAATGAAATCAAAAAAGTTACATGAAAAGATTTCTTAATTTATATTTAAAGTTAATTATTTTAATGTAAAGTATCATGTGTTAAAATATCTGCAACTAATAAATTAGGACCTTATACCTATACGCTCCGTTAGAATCGGCAAATTTTTCTGCGTCGAATGAGCTAGGTTTCGTATCCATCTGATAACTTTTGTGTCGCTTATCCCATCGGTGATTTAGAGAACTTTCGATCATTTTTTATTACTAAACGACTTGGTTTTTGACAACTTTTAAGAAAATGAAGATTAGATAAAATATAATTCAACATAATGAATCTTGGATTATTTTACCTATTTGTCATGACAGGTTAAATTTTACTTGGATATTTTTGCTGTGTAACAACTAATAATCACTTGTGGGTTAGCTATTTCTACCTGACTGTATTATATGTTCTTATGTCGTTTGGACAGTTTTACCTTTATCTTAATTTAAAATTTAAGACTGTTAGACAATATTACTTGACGATGATATCTGAACTAATTGGCGTTTATCCACTTTTACCCCTACATTTATTTATGAACCATTTGTCGCTTAGGTATCCCTTTTTACCTAAGAATCCCTTTTTAAATTAGAATACTACTGTCACTTATCCTAACTTGCATGAATGAAATGTCAGTCAAATAGTTAGAGCAACAATTGTGGGTTAGCTATTTCTACCTGACTGTATTATATGTTCTTATGTCGTTTGGACAGTTTTACCTTTATCTTAATTTAAAATTTAAGACTGTTAGACAATATTACTTGACGATGATATCTGAACTAATTGGCGTTTATCCACTTTTACCCCTACATTTATTTATGAACCATTTGTCGCTTAGGTATCCCTTTTTACCTAAGAATCCCTTTTTAAATTAGAATACTACTGTCACTTATCCTAACTTGCATGAATGAAATGTCAGTCAAATAGTTAGAGCAACAATTTGCATACATAAATGTCTGCTATTTTATTCTTTGTCACGTTATATAGAAACATTTGGCAGATGGGTTGTCCTGTCAATTGTTACTCTGCGTTAAATAAAATGTTTTTGGAACTTTAATAAATAAAAATAAAAAAGAAATAGGTACTAACTAAAACTATTTTTTAAATGTTATCATAACGTAATACGGTGGATAAACATATCACCAGGTACGGTTGTTAAAAGTAGATAGTTTTCA
Source organism: Thaumatotibia leucotreta (assembly GCA_025490895.1). Lineage (NCBI taxonomy): Eukaryota > Metazoa > Arthropoda > Insecta > Lepidoptera > Tortricidae > Thaumatotibia > Thaumatotibia leucotreta. The sequence continues at coordinate 37,052 of JALPQI010005625.1, forward strand.
AGTGCCTCGTTTGTAGGTAGGTACTAGGTACTAACTATTGTCGGCTCAATAACGAGTTATCCTTGTTGATTTTGCATGTTTTAAAATAAAGAGAAATGATCTCAAATAGAAAAACAAAATATAATTGTTTTTAAATTCTTAACAATAACTATTACTTACTCACATACTTACCTACTTTTTGGACTAAAGTTATAAAAATACCTAAAACAGTGTCTTTCTTTTTTCACGTGTAAGTAAATTCATTTACTAGTCACGGAATATTACTCTTGTAATTGAAATGACTGACTATGAAGTCTAAAATTGTTTCTCATTTTAAGTATGTGGATATTTCTTACTGATATATTTATGATATTTTTTTCAATTTATATATTTTTACCCGAATATAAAATAAGCCACATCGGCAGTTAGATAATTTTAACATGATGAATTTGTTATGTAAGTCTCGGGTGGACTTTTTTACCTTCCTTATTTCTTTTACAACGTGTTGGTTAGATAATTTTACCTGAATCAATTTTTCCGACCATTTTGCTTAAGCGACAGTAAATCCTTAAATAACACTTGAATACGTTAAATAATTAAAAAATCACATAGAAAACATATTTATGTCCATAAATAATGCTTCAATTATTTGATTTGGCCTGCTAATTCATTTTAATGATTTTTTTTCCAAAATCTCGGCGGTTTTTTGCCTCTCCTGTAAAGTACGCACTGTGTCGCTTATCCAATTTCTCCTTTCCAGCGTCGAATATATAAATATATCATTGATTCTACCCGCATTATGCTATTGACAATTACCTAACTTTTTATAACGAAAAATATGTTTTTACTGCTAATTTTACAGTTTTAAGTCTCATTACTTTGTATACCTATCTTGCGATGCTCACTAAGTAAACTGTTATCATAGTATAAGTAATATGTTCTCATTAAGTGAAGTAAAATTTCTTTTGAGAAATAAAGTTCTTAAAATAAACAACTCGGCGATAAATCCTTCCTTCTTCACGTTAAGATTCATTTACGTTCCACGCGTCATCCGTATATCATGTCAAAGCGGTTCATGTTTGGCGTATTTCACAATTTAACTTACATACATACCGGCTTGATGTATGAAGCTTTTGAGGACCCATAGACTACTATAACATTTCGGGACGCTCTGTAGCTAAGACAAAATTGGCCTACATCATGACATCACACATCATCAATATCTCAGTCCCCTGCCTGGACTGGGTCGCGTTTTATAAAGTTACAATTTACAATTTCGCTGTTTGCCTCTCTAACGCACGCACATATTGGCTAGAAAGAGAGGCAAACAGCGAAATTGTAAATTGTAACTTTATAAAACGCGACCCTGGTAGGCCTCTCCTATTTATTCGTAAGACGAGTAGTCCGTAATATTCTATACATCCATATAAATAAAGTTTAGGCGGTTAGACTCGAAGCCCCACCGCGAACTTCGAAATCCGCAAATTTCGATTATTTGTCCCTTTCACTACAATATTGGAGTGACAGAGACAAATCCTCGAAATATTCGGATTTTGAAATTCGCGGTAGTGGAAGGTGAAGGCACGTGAGATATATGAGTGTGCATTGCTGCCATACGCCTTCACTTTTCGAATAGACTTAAATATTTCATTAGCGCCGTTTCCGCGTGTTACGATGTGGGAGAGACAGTAGGGCGGTTCACATTTGTATGAAGAAAAAAAAAAGTGGTTAAATATCTCACTCCCCATGGCTCTTTTTATTCCTTTGTCTTTAAAAAGTATGAATACCAAAAATCAGGCCGATACAAGCATATTTAGAGGTCGCGACGATTTGAACGATCCAGATTTTTTTTTATATCAAGTAGGACAGTCATACCAAAGTTGTATTGTAATAACTGTTATTTACACTATAATGCAAACTTAAGTGCGTCGAAAATTTACCGCAGGAACATTTGAGAATCCTTTCTTTGAATGTGGTACTTGAATTTCTTTGATTGAACAGTCTGGCACAACAAGTAATGACATGTTCAAGAGAAATCACCGAATTTACCTTTTACCGGTTATGACTTGTTTTATTTTAGTTGCGATTTAGTTTAGCAAGACTTTACTTCACAGAAGCTAACGGTAGTGGATTGTAGTGGTTTATAACATGTGCTTCTACTAGTAGTTCAGTGCATACAAGAAGTTCAGCAGAAGTGTGGTTACTCGGAAAACCAACTGGATATCTTTCATTTGCGAGGTTACCTACAGCTGGGGAATTGGAAGGCCAGATCCAACAACAAATGTGAAGTTCCGGGCACCCGGTGCCTTACACCATGCACGGTGGATGGCAAAACCATCTATTGCCTGAAAATGTATCTTTTCCATGAGCAGTTTAAACTCACTGCATCAGAAAAACGGTCAGTCACGGAAATGACCTTGTTCGTAAGTCTCGTCCAATAACGCCCATAGGCGTTATTGGAACGAGGCCCCATTTAAGCTGATCGAGCTCCCTTAAACGACGCTAAACTCCTTGAGCTGATACAAAACTACCCTAACAAAAAGGTTAGTAACGCTGGCATTCAAGCATTTCGTCGACACCTTTGGTATTTTTCGGAACATTTGATTGGACTATCTTTGTTCGATTCCCGAGTAAGCCTTGAGACCAAAAGAGAAATGGTAAAAAATATTACGCAGAATCCACCTAAGCGGAAGGCTCTGAAAAGACTAGATGGAAAAACATTCAATCCAAAAACCCCGTTACAGTCTTGTTTTATCCAACGGATCGCTACTTTATTTGATTTATTAATTAATAATGGGCGAGAAAAGTCAGCAGGGTTTCTCGCAAAAGACCCCTCAGAGTGGCCTATGGATGAAGTCTACATGGAAATAAGAAAAAAGGCTCAGCAAATGAAAGTAGTAAATGACTGTGCAGAACGTGGAATTGCATTGATTCAAAAATTTAATGACAGTATAACAAAAAACGAGCAACAGAAGCAATATCTCCTCCATGTGGTAGATCTTCACAGAAACAAAAAACCCTGTAGCCTCCAAATCAAACATAATGATCATGTCTTTAGGCACCATTTAGAACGAGTGCTATGACCAATAATAAATCTGTTACATTTAATTATAATTACTTAAATAAATAAAAAAATGTAAGAAATGAATTGTTATCATTGTAATTCCCATTATTTCCCATATTCAAAAAGTGTCAAATCGTCGCGACCTCTAAATATTATTAGATTTGGCTGAAATTTGGCACAGTAGTACCTGAGGCTATATGAAACAAGAAGAGCCTTGGGGACAATCAATTATCAAAAAACATTTTTTTTGAACCGCCCTAAGAGACAGTGATATCACACATAGCGATGTCCCACTCACGCAGCGCCAATGCAACAACCACCAATATTACAATATGGAGAGTTAACATGATCTCTTCAGTTCAGGTTCGGCTTTGGTCAGTTTTTGACAGTTAAATAAATAAATAATAAATAAATAAATATCTTGGGACATCTTACACAAATCGACCTAGTCCCACGGTAAGCTCAATTAAGGCTTGTGTTGTGGGTACCAGGTGACGATATATATAATAGATAGATACATATAGATACTTAAATACATAGACAGCCATGACCAAGGAACAAATATTTGTGATAAATAAATACACAAATAATGCCCTCGCCGGGATTCGAACCAGGAACCTCCAGCTTCGTAGGCAGGGTCACTACCAACTAGGCTACGGAGGCTGACAAACACAGTTATTCTATGGAACTGACACATCGCGAGTCAGATTATGCGTCTATAGGTACGCATGGTTAATAGGATCTCTCCTACTAGACCTACGTCCAGCAGTGGACTATCATAAGCTGACGATCTAGGTAATTATAGTATAGTTGCCGATTTCTAAAAATGAACTTTTGACATCTCATCTCATCACCTTGACTATATCCTCTATAAATAGCCTCTATAGGTATGCCTGCTGGGGCCGGTTCGAGGATATCTGTTCTTGTGCCCGTGAATGGGTTGCAGCAGGTGTAAAACACAGCTAATTTCCCAAAAGGAGGCATGTTGGATTCATATAATTATATTCCCACCCAAACCTATCAAAAGACCGGGATTCAGGCCGTGAAACAAGAGGTAATATAATATCTATGTCTGTATGTATGCAATAATATTATGTTAAGTAGGTAAGTAGGTTAGCAAAAAAAAATTAAATGTCTCAATTCAATTTACTAATACTGGGTATATTTTTTTATAAAGTCATATCAGTTTGTTTTAAATCGCTTAGCACATATTATTAAGACATCCCCACCTCTTTTCGATTTGTAAATCTTCTTGTCAGTCGATACCGCTGAAATCATAAAAAATGCCATATTGTTAAAAAAAATGTATTATAATTATGATTTCGTTATTTTAGATATTCACACACAAACCGTGTGGCAACGGCAGTAAGAATACATTTGTCACTACCCCAACTCCTCCTGCGGGAGTCGTAAGAGTCGACTAAGGGATTGAAGTGTCACTGACCATTATTTAATAAAAGATTGGTGTTGGGCATCAGCGTCATCATAGTGGACACAATACTGCGATCGCCAATCCGCTTGCCTAGCGTGGTGATTATGGGCAATTCCTAATGCGTCTAATACCTACGCATAGTTAATAGGAGAGGCCGACGTCCAGCATTGAACTATCATAGGCTGATGATGTGATGATGTGATGTGAGATATTCACAGAAAGCAAGAATTCAACAGTGCTTACTCTGTAATATCATCATCAGCCTCCATAGTCCACTGCTGGACGTAAGCCTCTCCTATTAATTATGCGTATAGACGCATTAGGAGGTAAATGCCCATAATCGCCACGCTGGGCAAGCGGATTGGCAATTGCAGCAATGTGTCTACTATGATGACGCTGACTCTGTAATATAACCTACGGTAATTAATAGTTAACTATTGTCTATCATCTCATGAGAAGAAAAATAAGTCGATTGTCTTTAATCGGCAAAGAAATTAAACGTACCCGAATCCTGGTACACAGGCAAGTATGGTGTAGACTTTGCGAGTTTTACTTTTCGTCTATTATCTTTGTAAAATCTGGCTAAGTGATGAGAACCGAGTTTAAGGCCTAATTCGAACATGTTAAGACGTTTCCGCAGATTTTTGTCACTCATTATAATTCGTTTCCATGTTTTAATCGCTCTAACAGCAGTTCTTAAAGATGCATCATCTAAGTATCTGAAATGTTGCATAATAAAATAAATTTACAGTAAGTTATTTTTGTGCATTACCACAATTTTTTTAGATTAAGTACCTACCATGATATTATGCGTGTGTCAAATAGTTGCACAAAGCCAGTTTAACGTTAAAAATACTCGAACAATTTTATTAGATTATTAGTTTAAATCGATTAAATTATCCTAGAGACAAAGTTCAAAGCGACTTACGAAAATATTTTCCAAGACAACTCTAATGGTAAGGAAGTAATTGCATCCTTCTTTATTTCACACAATCTTTCAGAACCAAATATAAAAATACTGTTAGTATACATGACTTTAATTTATATAAGTTAGTGACATGAGGGTAATTACGTAAATAAACACGTAAAAGTCATTGTGCTTACCTATTTCAAGGCATCTGAACACAGACCAGTGAAGTTAATATAGGTATTTACGTAATAGTGTAAATACTTTTTTTTATTCGTGCCCATTTTATGTGTCATAATTATTGCGACGAGTATTTTATTATACCTAGTACAGTACAAAATATTTCTTTGATAAGTCCTTATATAGGCAACGCCATCTAGAGCGGACTTGTTGGAACTCTCGGTACATGCAGTTGACCTCAGATTAACAGTTGACATTCCACGTAACGTACTGCCATCTACAAATTTGGTGAGGTTCTTTTTTACTTACTAATTGTGTACCATTTATAACATTTAAGAAATTAACAACAGTTCGTTTATATTTTATCTATATCTTGTTACTGTGTCAATACACGGGGGAAAAGACATGGATTTGTTATTTTTTGGTAGAATATTAAAAAAAAGCTGGCAACATTAAAAATCAACAAGCAAGCGGGTCGGGGCTGCCGAGCGGCCGACTGTTTGACTTTCTTTCGGCGGTGTTTTTGCCTCACGTGCATTTCCTAGTAATTATCTTTATCTTTATGAGTATTCTTGGTGATATGTTGATTGTTATGAATTAGTATCAGCCCATAGCTACACAATCTTTCTCCGTTTGATTGCTAAGTTGCAAAAATGCCTAGTGTTACGAAGTGACAGATGTTTTGAGTGCAATATCGTGTCATTTCTGACTTGAATACATAGTTATATTCTAATTTTACACCTCTGCCGTCCTAAGAGAACTGTTAGCCATGGAGCCTGATCCCCAGGAGACGGGTAAGTAGAGTATTTTCAACGTAATCTCATTTTAAAGACTTCAATTGGACTGGATGTTCAAGCATATTAACCGGCCAAATCCGGAAGTCATTCATGTAATTATGACATGGCATGATTTTCAATGGGTGCTCCTCAATTTCCCTTTGCTTAACAATGGGGTTCGTCGTGGTGTACATTAATTTAGAACATGAAGTACTCAAAACGTTTAAATAGATTAAATATGCGATGATTTTTATGTTTTGTCGCGCCCAATTTTCATCTGTCATCCAGTACGTATTTTATGGTCGGGTTATAATCCAAACATCAATATTGTTAGCTAACATAGGTTACAAGTGCATTCATATCTAATCTTTTACTGTTTATGACAACAAAACAACTGCCCTTTTATTAACTTATAGCCTGTTTTATGCATTCAACTTTTGCTACAAGTAGTGTAGCATAATTTATATAATATAAGTGACTTGTTTTGTGGTTGACTGAAGGTACCTAACCTAAAATATTTAGATTCCTCTTGACAAGTTCCTACAAGTTCAATTTTTTTGTTGAGGTCCTTGAATTTGAACTCTTCGGACTGGTTTTTTATTTAAATGTGGAACCTATAATTAAGTTGTCATTCGTGTCCAAGGTTTTTCTAACTAGATTCATATCGGAGGCCTGGTTCAAACTTACAAATTGTTAGCTGACCAAAACTCACTATAAACACTTGTCGCATATTGACACAAAACTGAGATATGAGGTTTATTTCACATAGATATTTGTTACTTAGTTAGTTTTCGTTGTCAACTGATTATTTATTATTATTTTATTTATTATATCAAAAGGTACATTTATAATTAGTGTTTACACAGTCATCTTCCCATTTGCAACACTATTCACCATTTATTCTCTGAGGTATGGTACCTGTTCTATGTTAGGTGTAGCTATTTTGATATGACTTTTAAGTGCCTTTTACAGTCTCACTTTGTAGATTACCTGAATGACTGAATTGGCTGGTATCTTTATACAAATTTAATATCTATGCACCCTTATTGCAGGCGTCAATGTGGGTTATTTTTTTTAAACACTAAAAAATGACATGGTATCAAAACAGCTCATCTTCACCAAATATTGTTCATTATGTCTGTATGAAGTATGAAATTTAGAACAGTTGAGTTTTATAAGGTAACAGCTAGACTAAAATAAATAAGAAACACCATAGAAAATATTTTTATCATGATACCTATTATGAGAAGTTTACCATCATCCAATAAATTAGAATTGATCCATTGTTGAGTTATCTAGTATGATATGATGTAGTGATGGGCCGAATATTCGGTAATTATTAGGTATTCAGCATATTCGGCCGAATTATTCGGTTATTTTTACGGAATAAACAATGTAAATTTCTGGGGTAAATTTTTGCAATTCATTGGAGAAAGCCAGCAGTCTAAAAGAACTACCAAAAACAGCAGAATATACATTAAAGTATGAAGCTCAGTATTTTCTTATAAAAACACTTAGGTATTTAGACAAATGCCCTAATTCAGCAGTAACTACTTCCTGACTATGGGGTGATGGCTTAGCTGCCTCCTTATGTTTGAACCGTTTATAAGCGAAATTCGCTTGGAGCGGTGAGCGAGGACCTAACAAAACCTGTTTCTAGCAATATGGCTCAACCAAATATTTGGTAAGAGCTGAACCGAATGTTTAGCCGAATATTCATATTCGTCAAAGTCCGTAACCGTATTCGGCCCATCTCTGATAATATGATGTATGTACTTATATTTGTATATTTCACATAATGAATAGGTTTTATTTTTTATTTATTTAACCTTTATTGCACAGTTACAAAAAAATAAAAGTACGAATGGCGGGCTTAATGCCTTTAAGGCATTCTCTACCAGTCAACCATATGTATATGTGTATGTATATGTATTTTGTAGTATCTTATAGATGTATATGTATATATATATATATATATTTGTGTTATTATTAACTGTAAGTAGATTATAGATCCATTAAATTGACACATGCACCTATTTTCGATTTCTGTTTGGCCCCAAGGTTGACTGGTAGAGAATGCCCTATGGCATTAAGTTCGCCTTTTGTACTATTTATTTGTGCAATAAAGTTTAAATAAATAAATGTTTTATATGTATAGTTTTCCAATGTCCCTGCATACAATTTTACTTTGAATATTGATAATCTACAAAAGTATTGACTGGTCCGACACATTAAGCACACAGATATTAGAACAACAGATTTCTTCTCAGAACTAAACATCCCCGCACTATCGTCTGGAGATGGAGCAGTGAAGACAAACGGAAACACGTCTCAACCTCTGTTTCCTGAGAGCCCGGTCTATGAACCAGAGGAAGACCTAGGAGACATCTCCGGGAAAGATGAGGTATGTATAGTCTAATCACTGACATGCTTCATGAAGCCATAGCTACTAAATAGCCTACCGGAAATATCAAAGCATGTGAGTGGATATTATACTCACTCTTAAGAGAAGGAATTCTTTATGAATGGCTCACTCAACTCAATACAACTAAAATGTGTTTAGAAAACAGCAGTAGATTGCATGGAAAAATAGGATCATAGTCACATTTCAATATTTTTCTATAATAAGTCTCTTTTTGACATAATTAATTAGATAAGGATTTCCGCTTGTATTACAAGTTACAAGCTTTCGAGAAACGGCCTCCAGAAATCTTTCAGAGAATCTCAAAAATATTGAAATGTGACTATGACCCTATTTTTCCATCCACAAAAGGCAGCAAATTTAAATTTTCTATGAGCAGCCAACTCTACGCAACATTTTTTGAATTTGGCGCCTTTTCCTACTGACAAGCTGGTTGGCCAGAGTATATGACGCCTTTTTTTGAGAGACATTATATGTGAGTGAGAGAAGCTCAAATTTTAATATTATATTTTTACTTTTTTTCCCCGCAATTAACTTAGATTGTCTGAATAAAAATATTATCAATTTTAGGAAAAATTGTGACATACATAATATTAATACTAGAAGTAGAAACAAACATAAGCTCGCAGTACCCGCCACTCGGCTCCATAAAATTAGGAAATCATTCATGGGTAATTGTGTAAGATTTTATAATAAACTTCCAGTAAATGTTACTGAATTTTCAGTCAATAAATTTAAGAATTTTGTAAAGCGTAAACTTATATCTAAAGCTTATTATAGTACACAAGACTACTTTTGTCAGCCTCTGTAGCCTAGTTGGTAGTGACCCTGCCTACGAAGCTGGAGGTTCCGGGTTCGAATCCCGGCGAGGGCATTCTTTGTGTATTTATTTATCACAAATGTTTGTTCCTTGGTCATGGCTGTGTATGTATCTAAGTATCTATACGTATCTATCTATTATATATATCGTCGCCTGGTACCCACAACACAAGCCTTAATTGAGCTTACCGTGGGACTAGGTTGATTTGTGTAAGATGTCCCCAAGATATTTATTTATTTATTTATTAAAAAAAAAAAAAAAAAGACTATGAATGATGAGACACCGTGGGAGTAATTTAGAATTTAATTATTAGTTTGTTAAAGTCATGACATTCAATTACGGTAATTTACGCTTGGAGACCTTATACATCTCCAAACGTGCATTATAATTATAATGTTATTTTTATATACCTATTCGGAGAGAAACCTTTACTTCTCTATAAATTATTACTTATAAATGTTCTGACTTTTTAGAGACTTTACATCTCTTGTTATTATTATTCTATTTCAATTAATTTAAAATCATTTTTATGTTTTTTTTTTAATGCATGTTAGTTGTAAGATGTACCATGATTGTTTGAAAAAATAATTCCCGCCAAATTTCTTACCGGTTCTTCTTGGGTCAGCGGTGTAGGGTTCGAACCGGAAGTAGTTTCAATACCTAGACGATTCAAAAGAGTTTGTTGCTATTCCAATTTGAATAAAGAATTATTTGACTTTGACTTTGAAGTATTTTCAGACTTCCGCCATTCTCCTTGATGACAGCAAAGAAGACACGCCACCAGAAGGAAAAGGTAGGATTATTTAAGCAGATTTCGAAAACTTCGAAAGTATAGTGTCTATGATAAATGACATAACAGTCACGTGTATAAATATGCGTACACTTCGGATCTTAATATAAGGTTTAAATTTGAATTATAAATACAGGTGGTAACATATTTATGGATGCGACTGTACCAAAATTTTGAAAACTTGACCTATAAAAACATGTGCCATTGTTTTTACTGTCTGACATGATCAATAAAAGAGTTATCCACGCTGAAATAATTTCATTGAATTTTAATTAATACAGGTTTAAAAAAAAAATACCAAACATTATATAGAATACTATGAAAATATATATATAATTATGAAGTTTCTGCAAGTTGCAAATAATGGAAGAGATTCAGCCCTTATGAACTTTTTTAAATCGTCTGCCCAAAGAGAAAATTTCGTTTGATATTTCTTCTATAACAGATAATAGGATTAGGCGGTACTGCTATGCTTATTAGTTAGTTAGTTTACATTTCTATTTCAGATGACAAACCAACTTCTCAATCAAAAAGGAAGCTTTCCGATGAAGCTGAAGACTGCAGTGCGAAAATACAGAAACTCGACACTGATAGTAATGAATTTTCAATCAACACACAAAAACTGGACGAGGAAGTGTCGGAAATCATCAGCGCATCCAAAAAAGTTGAAGACATCTTACCATCTCGAGTGCGAACTCCGGTTAGATCCAGCCCCAGGATAAAAAGGAGCAATAGCGCTGATGTCACTAAACCTAAAACACCTAGAACACCTAAAAGTCGCCCAGCCAGCGTCGATATTACGAAAGAAAGAAAAACACCAAAGAAATTAAAAATCGACGATAAAGTAGAAGAACGTCCAAGCATTGATTTAATCAAAGAAGTATCCAAAGTTCCTGAAACCATTGCTGAAGAAAGTGGATCCGAAATGAATGATTCTCAGAATTTCCATCTAGTCTTATCCCCAACAACGGATGACGATGGAAACTTGAACGTATCTAAAACTATTAACAATAACTTCAGCAGTGACCCTGTTCTAGTCAAGGATAGAGAGGAGACTATAAGCCCAGGAAAAATAAATGAAACTCGAAGCGAAGGTTACAACTACTCTGATCAGAGCAGTAATCATTCTCAACAAAAAATACAGGATTTCACCAATGACGTTTAAATAGGTAGACACCCTGTGCGGAACAAGAATATCAAAAAACATGGCACAATATGGCATGAGCTGATTTTGTCCGGTTGATGATAATATCGCTTACTGCTTATTTACTTTAGGATACAAAATTCGTAGAAACTTGTGCTTAATGCCGTAAACATTAAGTGTCAAATCTGCACATTGAAGTCTTATTTAAGTAAAAACTTTTCAAACCTATGATTCTATTTTAATTATGATTAGACGTTATCTGACAGCTCCTGACGGTTGACATCTAAAATGAACAGAGAATGATGGGAGTAGCTTTATTGGTAATTTAAATAATTGTCGTCTGTCACAATGTACACGTATGTGAATTAGGAAGTAGAAAATATCAAAAGAAATATGTTTATTTACAGCATAATATTTGTCATTATTCGCTTCTAAGTACTAAATAATGCTACTTATGCTAGTATTACATTGTAGTAGCTATAGTGAAACCAGGTCAATTAGGACCTGAGGACATGGATAATAATATTTTTCTACTACTGTTTTTTGACATTAACACAAATAATAACCTGCATAATAATTGGTCTGAAGACAAAGACTCTCTATGCAACAAAAACAAATGGTTTTATTAAGTAAATAAATACTGGCCATGCGACCATTTTAGAGAAAATAATGTGAAACTTAGCTAAACGAATTAACTTACATACGTTAAAGACAGGTTTAGCAGTAGCTACAATTCGATGCAATCCTTTGCTGGTGGTATATATTTCAAATACCGGAAAATAGGACAGGTAGCCAGGCTCAACGAGGGTGCGGAGTGCTGCCGACGGGGGGACCTACGGAACTGACAATACTGGCTTCGGCCTGTGTTGGCGCGGCATGCAGGTGCGGCTATCAGGGAGACCCGGTGAAACGGCTGACCGCTGGCCGCCCGTAGGTCAGTAGGGTTCCCGAACCCAGGAACCACGTAATCTCCGCTCTGGGAGGCTGAACCGCCAACCTGCGCAAAATCCCTGGGGTAGTGGCCGTGCCGGAGGAGGAGACCGGAGTGGACCCGGCCGCTGCCACAGGGGGGGACCGAGGGCCTTTCCGTACGCCGTGCCTGCAGACCGCACTACCTGCGCTGTCCCCTGCCAGATTTGTTCCGTTTGTTTGTCCCTTGAGTCGTCGGCACTCCGAACCCTTCTTAGGATTAAGTACACCCACTATAATGGCGCGAAAACAGAAAAAGTTTGGACTATCAGCGGCATCTCCATCCACACAAGTGGACTACTGCAACATCAGGGGTATCCACTCTAACCTAAACGCAGTCCACTGCCACCTGGAAACTGCGCAGCCGACCATACTTTTCCTCACGGAGACGCAAATATCCTGCCCGGCGGATATATCGTACCTATTGTACCCCGGCTATACACTCGAACATAAGTTCGTGAGACACGCCGGTGTATGTATGTACGCCCGGCAGGATGTATGCTGTCGTCGTCTTCTTGCCTTTGAAGACAGGGACCTGTCAGTTTTGTGGGTGCGTGTGGACTACGGCGGCCACATCAGAGTCTACGCGTGCCTTTACAGGTCTCACAGTGGCAACACAGAGACAACCCGACTCTTCGAGCACATACAGTCGACATCCGACAGAGTGCTTGAGCAGTACCCATCCGCGGAGCTGGTGATTTTGGGGGACTTTAATGCCCACCACGTTGAGTGGCTGGGCTCCCGGTCCACCGACTTTGCGGGAAGGTCTGCTCACGAATTTTCTCTGGCCTATGGGCTCTCACAACTGGTACGTTCTCCCACGAGAATACCAGATATCGAGGACCATACGAGCTCCTTGCTTGACCTTCTGTTGACCACGCATCCGGACGGATACACCATCGCAGTAAATGCACCTCTCGGCTCGTCCGATCACTGCCTTATCCGGACAAATTCGCCTTGCGCGCAGCGAGAACCACCGCGACCTACTACTACTCGTCGCGTTTGGCAGTACGGGTCAGCAGATTGGGACGGATTGCGTGAATTCTACGCTTCGTACCCTTGGAGGCAGCTCTGTTTCGCATCGGATGATCCTGACTCCTGTGCGACTAATGTCGCCGAGACGATACAGCTGAGAATGGACTGTTTCATTCCCAACTCACTAATCGCTACAGGAGCAAAGAAACGACCTTGGTTTAACCGGCCCTGTAAAGAAGCTGCGGTTCAAAAGCAGGCTGCTTACAGGGCTTGGACCAAGGCCGTAACTGATAAGGATCCGAACGTCTCTGATGCGAAACGCAGACTGAATGCTGCCTCGAGGTCCTGCAAAAGAGCTGTTGCCAGAGCAAAATTTGATTTTGTCGGCAGATTTGGCGAGAAGCTTGCAGGCCACCCTTCCGGGAGTAGGGCCTTCTGGTCACTTGCCAAAGCTGCCGAGGGAAACTTTTGTCGGTCGTCCCTGCCACCACTGCGAAATGCTGACGGTAATCTGGTCCATAGTGCAAAAGAGAAAGCCGATCTTCTAGGTGCTCTTTTTGCCTCGAACTCGACTGTGAGCGATGACGGCAGCATTATACCGCCTACCATCCCGCGGTGCGCACACTCCATGCCAGAAATTCGCATCTCCCAGAAAGATGTTCGGCGGGAGTTGCTGTCGTTAAACGTTCACAAGTCGAGCGGGCCAGACGGCATACCTGCAGTGGTGCTTAAACGTTGTGCTCCTGAGTTGTGTCCTGTGTTAACGCGTGTCTTCGCTCTTTCCAGTATCAAACGGGAAGTTCCATCTTCGTGGAAGACGGCCCTTGTGCACCCTGTTCCAAAAAAGGGTGACAGATCGAATCCATCGAATTATAGGCCTATCGCTATCACCTCCCTTCTCTCTAAGGTCATGGAGCGTATAGTTAACGCTAAGCTCCTTGGTTACCTAGAAGAACACGATCTTATAAGCGACCGCCAGTATGGCTTTCGCCACGGTCGCTCTACCGGTGATCTTCTAGTGTACCTCACTCACCGCTGGGCTTTGGCAGTCAGCCTAGATATAGCGAAGGCGTTCGATCGGGTCTGGCATAGGGGCCTTTTGTCGAAGTTGCCATCTTATGGACTGCCCGAGGGATTATGCAGATGGATTGCTAGCTTTTTGTCCGGCAGACGCATTCGTGCCGTAGTAGACGGTAGCTGCTCTGATAGCATGGACATAAACGCTGGCGTCCCGCAAGGCTCTGTGCTATCCCCAACGCTGTTCCTTCTGCATATCAATGACATGTTGTCTATCGGCGACCTCCATTGCTATGCGGATGACAGTACTGGGGATACTTTTTACACAGGCCGTGCTAATATCCCTCGCTCTGTGGTACTGGAAAGTCGCGGAAAACTTGTGTCTGATATCGAGAACACTTTATCTAGAGTCTCGTTATGGGGTCGGGATAACCTAGTCAGGTTCAACCCCACAAAGACTCAAGTTTGCGCGTTTACCGCTAAAAAAACCCCATTTACTGTGGCTCCAAAGTTCCAAGACACAGCTCTTACCATGTCAGGGAGTATTGGGATCCTCGGAGTCGACATTTCCAACGACGTCCAATTCCGATGTCACCTAGAGGGAAAAGCTACGCTGGCATCCAAAAAGCTCGGGGTGCTCAATAAAGCGAGGGGATACTTTACTCCGGGGCAAAGACTTCTGTTATATAAGTCGCAAGTCAGACCCCATATGGAGTATTGCTGTCACCTCTGGGCAGGAGCACCTGTATACCAGCTTGCACCCTTTGACTCGGTTCAGAGACGAGCTGTCCGAATAGTCGACGATCCCAGACTCACAGGCGGTATTGAACCCTTAAGTCTAAGGAGAGACTTCGCCTCCTTATGTGTATTCTATCGTCTGTACAATGGGTTGTGCTCTGAAGAACTGTTCGACATGATGCCAACGTCCACTTTTCATCATCGCACCGCTCGCCACCGACTGGGCGCTCATCCTCACACCTTGCAACCTAAATGGTCGCGCACCGTGCGGTTTCAGAGGAACTTCCTCCCGCGGACGGTCCGTCTGTGGAATGAGCTCCCTGCCGAGGTTTTCCCGTTGGACTACAGTATGGGGTTCTTCAAAAGAGGAGTGTACAAGTTCTTATTGGGTCGGCAACGCGCATGTGACACCCCTGGGGTTGCAAGCGCCCATAGGCTACGGTGACTGCTTTCCATCAGGCGGGCCGTATGCTTGTTTGCCACCGACGTGGTATAAAAAAAAAAAAAAAAAAAAAAAATGAGCGGAGCATACGACACTCGCGTGACTAGGCTTATAGTGTGCGTCACGTCGATCTCGAGCTATAATATTGGTCCATAGTACCTAAACGTCGCTGAAGATTATGTGGGAATCTCAAATTAAAATATATTAATAAATACCTGATACTATAAATTCGCTACTTATACAACTTAAGTAATCAATACAAAGTAAAATGATTTGCCGTAGCTGCATTTTTTTAATCGTCTGACGTCACCATACATTTCTTTTGTAATTTAAAAATTACGTTTTGGGTACCATAAAATAAAAATATTATTGACCTAATACTGACTCCTCACATTTTTGTTCCATGACATGTCATTTTATACTAACAAATTAAATTAACTAAAACCATGAAAATACGAGGAATACTCGTAAATGCTCTTATATTATGCATAAAATACACCAAAAGAAGTATATGCCATCTTTTTTCCTGACTTTCGCATTGTTTTTTCGCAGTTCTTCGCGGCACATTTTGTCATATTGTTGACAGTCACTACTCGCGGCCCAAAGACGACTAAGCGGCAACTAGCCGCACTGTCATAATTTGCAGCTTAATTTTTGTGCCACTTTTTCCGGCGGACTGTGTATCCCGTTATTATTGTAAATCTATGGATTTCACCAAAGGAAAGACAACTGACCAAGAGAGCACAGATAGTGTAGAATCTCTACCCAGTCCTGATCATTTGCCAACGGTGACATCTAAACTTATATCCAAGTTGTCTAATGGTAATTCATCAACACCAACAGAATTGTCGTCTGGGAAGCGAACAGACGATAGCGATAGTACCCCTGAATTGATGAAACTAGCGAATAATCTAGCAAAGCGTGGGAAAAATGAATCGTTCAGGGTTAGCAATAACACAACTCCTTCAACGATTTCGCCGCTACAGAACGGGCACGGTCGAACGGACACGTTATCTGAAACACAGCCTCAACCGATATTCGACGTCCTCGTGAATTATAATGAAGATGGCGAGTTCCTATCTCTATACGTCGTCAAAACGGATAATGATCTAGGTTTAGACATGTGTCGGGAGTACCAAAGGTTTTCAAAACGCTTTACCATCGACCCATACCTTGGCGATGTTTCTGTTAGCACGTCACCCTCCAGTGTTACAAGCACAGGAATGATTAATCTGCCAATAAACAGAACATCTTTCGCATCAACTGTTAGCTCCACTTCGAGTTCTAGTAATCGCACAAGCGATGGAGCATTTGTAGTTCCTCAACCACCAAGGAAATCAGTCGTTAATCCTACTAGCTCAGTAAAGGGGTTTGATGCAGTCGTTAAGAAGGTGCATGACGTTCTCACTCACGCTAAAGAATCTTTCGAGGGCTACCGTTCATGTAGTGATGAGAAAATCTCCGTTGGTGTCCAAACTACGCCATCAAGTGACTCAATGAGCAATGGGAATCTAAGTCCAGAGGAATCCTGCAAAACTGACAAAGCTACACCAAAGAGCTCTTTAAAGAAAACCAGGGTTAGGGGGCGACGGAATCTGTCAACTAAAACTAAAAGGAACATCTTACCAACACAAGCGGAAGAGCCTGAGTATATGCATGGGATGAATTCTCCAGAAATGGTGCCAACAAATGGGGATTCTGAAAAGATTTTGAAGTCGCCTAAATCGGAGAAGCTGTCCTCTTTAGTTGCAACTCCGAAATCTGTTTCAAAGTTGAAGCAGAAGCGAAGACCAACCTCTCCGAGACCTGCTACTCCGGTTGAAAAGTCTTTGGTTAAATCGGAATACCCTGGGTATGCTCCAGATACTGTGGTTTTAGCTAAATGGGTGGACAAGCGTTACTATTCAGGGAAAGTGCTAGAGATCACAGAGCCTAACAAATACTTGATCAAGTTTGATGATGGGCAGTCTAAAGTGTTGTTGGATGATTTTATAATCTTTGGGGACACAAAGACTTTGCCTTTGCTGGGTCAGTCAGTGTACGCTATGGTTGACGAAGAACAGAATTACGAACCTGGCTTGGTGCTCGGCGTAGAAGAGAATGATAGTGGCACTGTCACGTATAGGTGCACTACTGATGGGTAAGACATTTCATATTCTATTTAAATATTTATTCATGATGAACATTTGAACTAAAATTTATCTGATTACTCTGAAGACCACGCGCATACCTTTACAGTTGTTTAACTGCGAGCGTCAGGAACCTGGGGGATTTTTATGAAATATATACAGATATTTGGTATCTTTGTGTACAAAATTCTGCGTACCTTTCCTGGAAATTAAATAATGTAAAATGGCGGGTAAACCTTTGGAAAACTTACATTATATTTTTTTCATCACACCTGCTCGTAAAAAGTGTTATTATACGCAGGCATACTTGAACTCAATGAGCTGTATTATGCCCATGGGCAATAATGGATTTTCATACGACAATACGTCGCACTAGCGCGCCGCGGCCGACGCCGCGCCGAGATTCCTTTTATGAAAATGACGAATTTTTTGTCATCCCTGATTTTGAGAAATGATTTAGACCATTTTAGAGTAGTTTTGGTGTGTGCCACGGGCGGTATAAGAATTATGAACTCGTGTGAAGTAAAGCCCGCGCCTTCGGCTTGGGCTTTACTTTCACACTCGTTCACAATTTCTTATTTACTGCCCTTAATACACAATATACTAATGATTTTTATCCAACAATATGTACCTGTAAAAACACTTATACCGACTGTTACTTCCAGTGACACAGTGGTGATGGTGACAGCTAGCGAGCTATACCTGACAGAGGACCAAGCTCGCTCGCTGAAGGAATCTTCTCGACCGCGATCGCCAACCTCCCCAGCCACGCCGCGTCGCCGTCACCACCGCGAGCTGGACTTGGACAACATTATACAGGTGACGGCGACAGTGACAGCTACAGTCGTGGCCAGATAATTAGGAATAAGATTTTATTTCTCATACAACTGCCTGCAAACAGGGCTTTGCAAATTTTATAATAATTTAAAAAAATATTTGACCATTATTCTTTATTAATATCAGAACTTATCCATGATTAAATAAGGTATACTGGGACGTATTGCGAAGTTCTAAAAAATACCTAACTTGAAAAATATGGACGACGCCATAGACACTTCAACTTAATTAGGAACGATTTCATACATTTTGTTCTTAATTAGGTTGAAGTCTTTATGGGGTCATCCATATTTTTCAAGATAGGTATTTTATGGAACTTTGCAATACGTTCCAGTATACCTTATTTAATCATAGATAAGTTCTGATATTAATAAAGAAAAATGGTCAATTATTTCTTAAATTATTATCAAATTTGCAAAGCCCTGTTTGCAGGCAGTTGTATGGGGAAAAAAAATTTGTTCCTAATTATCTGGCCACGACTGTATACCTGACAGGACCAACCTCGCCGGCCACGCCGCGTCGCCGTCACCACCCCGAGCAGGACTTGGACAACATTATACAGGTGACGGCGACAGTGACAGTGCTTGGCTGCAGCAGTGTTATTCACTAAGGAAACCGCCTTGCTGTCAGCGCTGCGGCAGCGACGAGCCTAAAAATGGTATTCACTAATGTACTTTAAACGACACTAGCGCTCGGCGACGAATGCGGCGTGAGCTGGAACTACACTGCGTCGAGAGTTTGACGTTTAATGTACGAACTTCGTATTCTCTAACGAAAAACAGCGACGAACTCGCCCACAACCTCCCTCACTCGATTCCTAATGTCAAATAAAACAGCTAGGATTTTAGACAAGGCTGTCTCGACGTCGAGCTCGTTGACGCAGCGTCGAATGTGTGAATAAGAGAATAGCATAGCTGGACTTGGACAACATTATACAGGTGACGGCGACATAGTGACAGATATACCTGACAGGACCAACCTCGCCGGCCACGCCGCGTCGCCGTCACCACCGCGAGCTGGACTTGGACAACATTATACAGGTGACGGCGACATAGTGACAGCTATACATGACAGGACCAAGCTCGCTCGCTGAAGGAATCGTCTCGGCCGCTATATTACAGCGTCAGCTATACCAAACTAGTAGTAGTGGAAAATCGCAAGATATACAATTTATCATCATCATCATCAGCCTATGATAGCCTATGATAGGATAGTATGCGTATAGACGCATTAGGAGGTAAATGCCCATAATCGCCACGCTGGGCAAGCGGATTGGCGATCGCAGTAATGTGTCCACTATGATGACGCTGCTGCCCATCATCAATCTTTTATCAAATAGTGGTCAGTGACACTTCAATCCCTTAGTCGACTCTTACGACACCCGAAGGAGGAGTTGGGGTGGTGACAAATGTATTCTTACTGCTGTCACCACACGGCAATACAATTTATACAAGTGAATAATTATGATTTCAAGCGAATTACCTTCGCAAGGAGGTTTGAAGACACTACCATCCCTTTTTTCTATCAATTTAAAGACTAATCGGTTTAAATTAGTGTTTTCATTAGAGCAAATGTAATTGTTATGTCATTACTTCATAGTTGTCCGAGTGTAATTTATACTAACACCCTAAAATAGTCTATAATTTGTGTTTCTTTACTTTATTCCAGGGCCCGCGAAGCGCAAGATCACGAGATAAAGGCAATTCTAGTGCGAAAAAACGCGTGACGTCACCCAAAAGTCCTAAAGCCTCTACATCAGGTAATTTTAACCGTCAGTTAGTCTACCAAGTGTATGGATGACCCCTTTGCAACGCCAAGAACCACTAAAGTGGCCGTGTGTTGTCCTGCCAACCACGCCAGCAGCCACTAAAGTGGTCATCGAGTGTGATGTCAAAGTAACTGTCTTGCTGACAGATAAGGTTTATTTTCGTTCATTAGTAGAGCATATTTGGGGTACATCGTTTTTAATCTATTTCAAAAGAGGACCTTCAAATCTGGACCTGGAAACAGAAAATAGCCTTTGTTATAGCATTGTTGTTATTATTACCCAAGTACAGAACTCTTTAAGGCCACGGTCGTTTCGACCCGCCGCCCGCGGCGCCCTAATGGTGCTTAGACAATTTGCCAATGGCTAACGCTTAATCGTTAATCGTAAACGAAAATGCTAACTGTCTTTGTCGCACTAATATGAAAGAGTTACAGAGAGAGAAAACTACGATACGCTACTAAGCTTTAGCGATTGGCAACTTGGCTAAGCATCCAGATGCGGGGAGCGAAAACGACCAACCCCAAGCATTCCCAAACACCATTCCGACATTCAGAGTTGGCAAAAAGTAATATGATTACCCCTTCCGATTACTTTTGTATACACATACAAATGTAATTTATAGAAGTAATCATATTACTTTTTGCCCAACTTTGCCGACACTACGGGCGACTAGCGTTGAAAATTTCCGAATTAAATCCCGATTCTTTCCAAACAGCTCGTTTTTTCCCGGATTTTTTCGAAAAAGTCAATGAAAGTTTCCACTATAATTTTCAACTCTAAACCATTGCGAATTAGATCTAATTTTCACTTTTACCAGGATAACGCGATGTCATCGAACGAAGTTAATTGAAATAGATGGCAAGGAGTGACATTGATTATTTCTGTAAAAACCCGAAAAAAAAACGTGAACATAATTTTCTCAAACTTGCTACGGAATGTTGATGTTACTTTAAATTAAACCCGGAAATACTATGTATCCGTTGGTATATGCTAAGATGCTATGTAAAAAGATTTCATGTATTTATTTCACACCTAGGACTGCAAACAAACTGTCTTTTGTTTTAAAACGTCAAATTGTGACACTATGTCTTGACATTCAGCCACAGAAAAAAAAAACCTAAGAACTAATGTCTATACCACCAGGTAAAAGGATACCTCTAACAGATTTAAAAAAAAAGTTAGGCGCGAATGTTTGTTTTAATGTTGTACGATACTTAATAATTGGTTTATTTGCAAATCAAATAGTATGGTTCGGCGAAATCAGTTCGTTTTATTTCATGGCAAGTTTGAGAAAAGCACTATACAAATCTCGGCGAGAAACAGGGTTACAGGCCGCGTATTCCTATCTGGCCTCAGTTCCTTCGGCCAGATATATCTACTTGGCCTGTAACCCTTCGTTTCCCGTCCTCTATAGTAATGTACTATTTCATATATATTATGTATATATCCGAAAAAAACCATTTGATTTTTTCCGACATTTTCAACGCTACGGGCGACGGGCCGCTGTCGGCCGCGGGCGGCGGGTCGAAACGACCTAAAATCATAAATACCACAGAGCACGGACCTCTTTAGTGTGTAACCTTAGAGATAGAGGCGGCCTTGGCTGTCATTTTCATAGAAATCGACCGTGTCAGGTAATTTTGACATGTTAATGTAAATAGAGTTGTGGTATGGCTCGATATTTTTATCGAAAGATTAAAACCAACAGTTATTTGACTAAAAATGTTACTTGAAAAAAGCTATTCAAACATTCTCATTTTTAAAATCTCACTGAAATGATGTCGTTATGAATGATATAAAAACAGTAAAATTTATACATTTATTTGAATTTATATTTACAATAAGTACCTACTTACATTAAGTTGTTAGCTTTAAGGTTAAAGTTAAACAACAAGTGTTAAGGGTAAGGCTAGTTCTATATGTTACCTTTGCATTGGTTTGTTTGTTCAAGGTGTGCAAACTATATCTAATCTACTTATATTACGTTATAAAACGCAAAAAGAAAATGTAGGTATATCATAGGTGCTTAAATTAAAATTGTAACTATAAATGGGAACTAAAATTAAACGATCAACTGTAAGGAGTTTAGATGGTTAGGTAATTTAGGTATTATATACGAGGACAGATTAACTAGATGTATAAATGTATAAAGATGTTTTTAAATTCGTAAATTGTACCGTTTTACGTTTTCTTGAAAGATTATCAGATGGGTTACTTGGGACAAGAAACACCTGGAAATTACATACTTAAATTAATATGTATTAACAGATAACATCAGAAATCCTTTAAAAGGTACTTTACTTTTAAAACATAATAAAATTATTTATCAAAGCTAACTTACCTTGTCAAACGCAGGATGGAGTTTTAAAGTTGGACAGGCATTGGATGACAATATAGATCTTGGATTTGTTTTTACAAAACAGTCATTTTGGAAGTGGTCCGAACAAATTGTGACATGTTTTTGCGGAAACCAGTTCAACTTTCCAGTCGCCGTTATCCAGCGTTCTCTGACACATGGTTCTATAGGAAATCTAAAAATTAAGTCAGAATTTCTTAAACTATATGTTTTTGTATAGTTGCTTCATTGTTTGCACTCTAGATAAATGTTATGTTATTGCTAAATATAAATAAATAAATAAATGTTTGGGGGACAGTCTCATACAAATCAACCTAGCCCCGAACTAAGCAAAGCTTGTACTATGGGTGCTAGGCGACGATATATATATGTACTTAAATAGAGAAATACACATAATTATACTTACTTATACATTGGAAACGTCCGTAACTCGAGAACAAATTTAGAATTTCTACCAACACCGTTTAGTTGTAAGAGTTTACATAGACTATCGATAACAAATTCAGCGTCGTGTCTCTTCACTATGTCTCTCGCCCATACTAATTTTATATTGAATTTAATATAACTTTTTTTACTTACCTGTGATAGGAAACGTTTGAATTTTGTTTATTAACGTACGTAGACTGGTTCCTGCACCAGATTACAGAGCAATGTGGCATTCTTGGTATATTTTTATAGTTTATATACCCATGACGTCCCGAGAGGTACTGACAGCACATATGCGTAAAACGCATATGCGCGGCACGGGTTTTGTCTGTCACGCCGTCTCTCTATAGGCGCCCTAAGAGTTCCAACCTCCTTGATAAATACAATAATAAATCTTTTTTTTTTTCTTACACATCACACACATTATTATTATACTTACATTTACCCACAGTCATACACTCTTAACGCACCATAGGATTAAAAACTTTTACATTTAAAATATGGCTATCTGCTATCTGTATGCACAAATGTAACTCTGTACAACAAGTAGTTTAAGAAATTTATACTTGTATGTCGAAAGTCTTGTAACACAGGGTTTACTAGCACAAGACACAGTGGATAATATTAAGTTTAAAATTGTTTCAATATTTTTTTTTTTTTTCTATTTCAGGATTAAAAACTAAAAGCACCCCAGTAAGCCGCAAGCGATTAGCCAGCGAAAGCAGCGAAATGAGCGAGAGTAGTAACTCCGCGCCGCCGGTGCGGCTGGAGGAGGTGGCCGGCGTCGAACCGGAAGTGCAGAGGACGCCACGCAAGATAGACGGCGTTAAAGGTTACTTCCTGTCACTATAAAAATACAAACCCATTATACACGGTGCTCGTGAACATTGCGAAAGATTTTAACTGTGCATTCTAATTAAACAAAAAATATTATTGGGTGAATCAACTTTTTTCTGTCTGTTATTGCCATGGTTACAGTCGCCTGAGTCACGCTGGTTTTATGCAAAATTATGCTACTTAAACTATGCAAACATACATTTTTCTGGTGTTAATAAGCCCTTTCCTTAACGGGCCACCTACAGACATGCACTACATGCATATTTGCCTGATTTAAATAGCATAATTTTGCATTAAACCAGCGTGACTCAGGCGACCGTAACCATAGCAATAACAGACAGAAAAAAGTTGATACACCCTTTTATTACCAAATGTGAAAACCACAAAAAAATGTTTTTTCTTTTTTAGGCTTTTTGAATCTTTTTTAACATTTCCAGTATTTTTTATCATAACAAAAATTTGTTTAAATTATTTATTTCAATTGTTTTTTTTTAGGTACATGTTATTTCGTCAAGTCTATTCATATTTTTTGATTGTCAGGCAAAAGGTGTGGTAATATTAGAACACATTGTGGTAGCATTGTAATCAAAAAGAAGTTAAATGACGAGTTACGTCGAAAAACTTATCTCACGAGCACCGTGTATATTATATTATAATACCTATAGGTACAAAAAAGAGCCTATTTGGCTACAGAACCGTAAAAATGAAAATATAAAAGAACCTAACATCGAACGTTCTGCAGAAGTTATAAATATAAGGGAAAACAGAAATTGCCAGCTTCGTATCTCTTTACGGCTTCATTGCGCTCGGTTGTTAATGTCGCAATTGACTTAATAGAGTGCAACGGTCGCCACGCATTGTACAGTGTGTCTATGATACTGGCTTTTATCGAAAACGAGGAATGCGATGCAGATTTCTAGCCAAACCGTGAAAATTTATCGATACAAAATGCAAATTTTAAAAGAAGCAATGTACTTCAAAATGAATCGTTAATTTGCACTTGACAATGACAGATTAAGATCTGTCATTGTCACATCATTGCCACTCACAACGTTTGACAACTAAGCAGGTACACGCGTTACATTGATCGTTCGGAGGAAATAAAATTAATTGTACGGTCAATTTAATTCTTTGTCAAATGTTAATACTTGAAAACGATTGCTAGTAATGTGTATTATTACTCTTTTTCGTAAAAGCCCCGGTGTTGGAAACACACTGTAGATGGCGTGAAAGGTAACAAACAGTACTGGGTAAAACCACAAGACTAACGTCACTTACCAAATCTTTTGTATTCAATTATTAATTTCTTCTGTAAAGGTAACTTCCTGTTACTATAAAAATGCCCCGCAAGATAGACGGCGTTAAAGGTAACACAGTATTGCGAAAAATGGGGATGAAAAGCGATTACCTGCTTTGTATTCTTATACGGTATCGCTACGCTCGGCCGTGTGGTGACGGCAGTAAGAATACATTTGTCACCACCCCAACTCCTCCTGCGGGTGTCGTAAGAGTCGACTAAGGGATTGAAGTGTCACTGACCATTCTACAAGATTGATGATGGGTAGCAGCGTCATCATAGTCGACACATTACTGCGATCGCCAATCCGCTTGCCCAGCGTAGCGATTATGGGCATTTACCTCCTAATACGTCTATACGCATAGTTCATAGGCTGATGATGATGAATAGTAGAATAAATGTCAAAATTAAAATCACTCTAGCTCTGTAAGCTTTAAGAATTCAGAGTCAGGGGTGTCCAACGCTTTTATGATACATATTGCGAAAGTACAAATCAAATTATTTATTAACTAAATATTTTGATTTGTACTTTTAATTTTTCTCCAGTAGTGACAATACTTAATACTATATAAATTATAAATATTAGATGTCATTTACCAAAGAAAAACGACCAAAGATCACCTATGTCCGGTCCAAGACCGAGTGGCCGAGGGGTACAGGCATCAGCCGCGAAAGCTGAGTACGTGGTTTCGATCCCCACCTCGGACATAGGTGATCTTGGTCGTTTTTCTTTGGTATATGACATCTAATATTTATAAGCTTTTACGATAATTGGATGTTTATTCCCCAGCGGGCCCCCTCCAATTAAAAGGCGCAGCGAAACAGAACATCGGCAAGAAGAACTCCAAACTGACGAAATTCGAGAACGATGAAGACACTGTGTCCACTCTTGGGCCGATCCCGGCTGCCGGCAGCAGACTCTTCGCTGGTCTACATTTTCTACTCACCTGTACTGAACCTCCTAAGAAACTCAAGTCTGACAAGGTATTTTGAATCTTCACGTTGCTTATCATGAACAACGTTGCTATACAAAATGATACCAGGTTCTAATTTGAATAGGCTACTTGACCCATTTTTAAAGTTTGTCTTATATTATTAATCAATATCTGATTAACGGAAAAAAAATATAATTTTTTTTTCACGACCTAAAAAATCGAAAAATTATAACTTAAAATTTAAACTTTCGTTACCGCGCGAAAAGGATACTAGCCATGTTAATACTTAGATTATCTGTGGTGTGACGTCACTCAAACCGAAAACAAACATTTGACATGTTACTTATGTTATGTCAATGTCACAGCAAAGCTACATGCCTACATGTCCATTGTCCATGGCGAATTTCTCTCGTATAAGATTCGACATGAAGTTAGTTTAAGATCCTATGACGTCACATCATGGCCGACACCGTTTTCAGAGTACGAAATTAAAAAAAATAAAACAAATTTTTCAATAAAAAATATGTAGCCATCAAACACTTTTAATACACCGTAATCGAAAAATATTGATCTTTTCAATAAAATACTACAGACAATAATAATTTTTTGCACTAAATTTGATATGAGTTAAGTAGCCTATTCTAGTTCTTCATTATTAGAACTAAAATTACGACACTGTAGCATCTTGAAATGCAGCGTTATTCATGATAAGTGTCATTCTGTGTGTCCTAAAGACAAAAGTATTGCATATAGATAAATTGCCCAGAGCATGAAATTGCGCAAGGTTGTCAAAAAATAAGTGTATTCCCGTTGCCAGTGAGGATTTGGGAAGCAAAATAGACCATAGAGGATTTTTTTAATCAGTTAAAAAGCTTCAGAAATAGTAAGAGTACTATTGGAGTATTCCATGGGCTGTCCCGTACAAATGCGTGTATATTTCAATAATTTGAGTTTTCTTCCGAGTTATTATATATATTTTTTAGCAATTTTTGACTCTTCTAGTCACGAAGAAGTGGTCTTTATCGTGGAATGCTCCTATTTATGGTATATACTACCTAATAGTAGTAGTACTATTTATGGTAATTTCAAAAATGTATTTAAAAAAAATTAAATAAACCTGAATCTTCCGAAAAACCTAGGGGCATTCCCATGGGAAACCTCATTCAGAAATGCCACACACGTTTTTCACAGTTGGGTGTACCTTTTAATTTTTTTTGCGATCATGGACTGTAATACATCATTTTACTCGGCATCGTGCGTACTTTTCAGTTATGAAACAAAAAAATTGTCCCTAATGTCACGAAAATAAGTATGTAAATTGAGATTACTCAGTTTAGTGAAACGAAATGTAACGAAACTGATAAAAAAAATCTCAAATTTGTTACAGAATTTTTCATACCTTTAGTATGGGAGTAACTAAACTGAGAAATCTCCATTTACATACTTATTTTCGTGACATTAAAAGGTACACTTTTTCTGCAAATGATCCAGTTAGGATCGCGACTTCGTAATCACCCCGTAGGCAGCCAATAACCTTTTTTTTCTCAAACTTGCTATGGAATATTGATGTTACTTAATTTAAATTAAACCCGGAAATACTATGTACCCGGTGTCTTATGCTAAGATGATATGTAAAGAGATTTCATGTATTTATTTCACACCTAGGACTGCAAACAAACCGTCTTTTGTTTTGAAACGTCAAATTGTGACACTAGGTCTTGACATTCAGCCACAGAAAAAAAATAACCTTAGAACTAATGTCTATACCACCAGGTAAAAGAATACCTCAAACAGATAAAAAAAAAATTAGGCGCGAATGTTTTTTTTTTTATGTCTTTCGATACTGTACGATTGGTATATTTACAAATAAAATAGTATGGTTCGGCGAAATCAGTTCGTTTTATTTCATGGCAACTTTGAGAAAAGCACTGTACAAATCTCGGCGAGAAACAGGGTTACAGGCCGCGTATCCCTATCTGGCCTCAGTTCCTTCGGCCAGATATATCTACTTGGCTTGTAACCCTTCGTTTCCCGTCCTCTATAGTAATGTACTATTTTTTTAATTCCAGTGCCTCGACACGCGGCATTACTCGTCGGAGGAGGACGGAGAGACGACCGCCGGGACGGACTGCGAAGACCTGGAGTTCAGCGACCGGCCCTTCAACAAGGAGCGCCTCAAGGAACAGCTGGAGGCTGGCGGAGGCGTCGTTTACAGGTAGAGCTGCCAACTGTCCCGCTATACGCAGGACATCCCGTTTCTAGGGGCCCTAAAGTATGGGTCCCGCAAAGAGTTCGCGCGGGACACCAATTGTCCCGCTTTTAAGGTAATACTACCTACCGACGCTTACGAACGCTGAAAGTGGGAAAAATTGGCGAAAATGACCACCCCCATTCTCCAAAACTACACAGCTTAATATTTTGCAAAAATTACTGAAAATAGTTCTTTATGTAAAGTAATTTACAGGTAATCCCGTAAGAAGTCTGTAATTATTTATATATTTGCTGGTACGGAACCATTTGTGACCGAGTCGGACTGGCACTTGGCCGATTTTTATCATTTAATACAGTTTTTAAGTTATAAGTCCACCTGAGTTTCTTACTGGTTCTTCTCAAGAACGGCGTAGGGTTTGAACCAGTAGTAGATTTTTTTCTCTCTTTTGATAATGTCAGACGATTCGAAAGTGCTTATTAATAAGCTTACTTGAATAAAGAATAGTTTGACTTTGACTGCGAAGACCTGGAGTTCAGCGACCGGCCCTTCAACAAGGAGCGCCTCAAGGAACAGCTGGAGGCTGGCGGAGGAGTCGTTTATAGGTAACCTAGGTATAGATAATATTCCAGTGCCAACAACGGACTGCGAAGACCTGGAGTTCAGCGACCGGCCCTTCAACAAGGAGCGCCTCAAGGAACAGCTGGAGGCTGGCGGAGGCGTCGTTTACAGGTGACCTTACCACAGATAAATCCACTCTAACCACTCACTTGCTTCATGTAGCTTTTGTTACATGTGTGGCGACTCGCAAGATGCACATTTGTTTAGCGAGCAGAGATTGCACTAGCTTTGGTCGAACGCTTAGCAATGCAGTTTCCGTAAACCGTCGGAAGCGTCACTCTTATTTTACATAGACATTGAGTCTATCGCAAAAATCAAAGCAAGTGAGTGGCTAACCACTTGAGAGATTATTGAAAAAAAGTGATAATTCGGTGATTTTAAATGCAGATTATTTTTATTAAAATCAATAAAAAATCGATCCTGTCTAACAAACTCAGCTTAAAAACCATTCAAACGAAATATTATTTACAAAAAATATGAATTTTAATTGGATTTACCTTCATTTGATATAATCGTTTGCAATTTATCTATCTTTGAAAAAACTCGAACCTTACCACAGATAAGAGTCGGTTAACTTCAAACTCAGATAAATCCACTCTAACCACTCACTTGCTTCATGTAGCTTTTGTTACATGTGTGACTCGCAAGATGCACATTTGTTTAGCGAGCGGAGATTGCACTAGCTTTGGTCGAACGCTTAGCAATGCAGTTTCCGTAAACCGTCGGAAGCGCTGGGGATCACTCTTATTTTACATAGACATAGTCTATCGCAAAAATCAAAGCATGTGAGTGGCTAACCAATTGAGAGATTATTGAAAAAAAGTGATAATTCGGTGATTTTAACCTCGTCCTGCCCATTGTGATTTTTAAACGACATTATATACTTCACGGGTCCTGCCCAGACATAAATAAAGTTAGATCGTATTTCTGCCCAGTGTGATTTTAAAATCACATTTATAAATTTTGCGGCTAAAACACTCCATTGACACTTTAGTGCAAGTTTACTACTTGCACCTGATTGGTTGAAATATACTTAATGGCAGGACCTCCATTTTGGATTGCATAGACACGGCATCTTTCTTTAGTGTGAATCCACAAGGTCAAGATGTGACGACGTCCGCGACGAGGTAAGTTTAATCAATTATTATCAAAGTAATCCTAAGTTGTCATTAAATAATAAGTAATTAAATATGAAATTTAATAGTTACATCATCATTATTGGTAGTCATTTTAAACTTTTCTTTCATTTTAATATTTTTACTACTCCAAAACTTTATTATGTGATTTTAAATTCCCATTGGGCATAATCACATAATAATATTTGTAATTGTTATAGATTTGAGGGACACCAACATCGAAAATTTATTAGAAAATTCGGATATTGGTGACTTGGTATCTTCGGAAGACGACTGTGTGGTGACCCCTTGTACACT
Organism: Thaumatotibia leucotreta; assembly: GCA_025490895.1. Lineage (NCBI taxonomy): Eukaryota > Metazoa > Arthropoda > Insecta > Lepidoptera > Tortricidae > Thaumatotibia > Thaumatotibia leucotreta. The sequence goes on from JALPQI010005625.1 coordinate 67,555, forward strand.
CCAATACGGGAACGTCGATAGCGAGTCTTCCCATTCGGAAGGTGAACCTGATCCTGATTTGGCTAATGGCACAGAAAGTGACCGTGGAAGAGGTGGACGTGGAGCTTCTACAGGCTGTTACCGTGGACAATCTCGTGGTGGTTCTCGTGGACGATCACGCGGGGACTCACGTTTGATTATTTTGTTAAATAGGTGTTAATGCTGACATTTACCTACTTACTTGAGTAGCCTTGAAAGAAAGACTGATTACTATTGAGGTTATTATCTTATGATTAAGTACATTTTATTTGATTAAGTGCTCTGATTGATCTCTGTTAAGACTGAATAAACCATTAAAATTATTAAGTCCATGTAAGGAGTTTAACTCAAATGTACCCAATGTCCTTTTAAGTTGACAAATAAAACAGATGGCATTTAGATGATTCTGCCCAATGTCATTTTATAAGAACAAAAGATAGCGTCTCAAAACCCTCAAAAATCAATAAAGTACATGTTCATAGTATCCCAAAAAATCTATGAAAAAATATTTCATGTATAAGTAGAAAATTTTATCAAAATTATTTCTGGGCAGGAACGCCTAAGATTATATTATTGTCCTTCAAAAATGACAACGGGCAGATATATTTACATGCCTGGGCAGGACGAGGATAAATGCAGATTATTTTTATTAAAATCAATAAAAAATCAATCCTGTCCGACAAACTCAGCTTAAAAACTATCTAAACTAGCGTATTATTTACAAATAATATGAATTTTAATTGGATTTACCTTCATTTGATATAATCGTTTGCAAGTTATCTATCTTTGAAAAAACTCTGTGAGGATTTATATAATTTTGATTCAACATACCTGGATTTATCAAGATTTCAAAAAATTGACCAAGCAGAATTAAAGTCGACTGACAGCCATGTTGAACGAACTTCTTTCGCTGATTGGCTTTGATGGACGTGCCTCAATTTGAAATAAGCTGGCATATGGATTTACCTGATTTTGATAAAATATTGTTATTTTAACATTATTTTTCTCAAAAACGACACGAAATAATACTATAATTTTTGTTTTTTTTTAAGTTTTGCACCCATAGTTCCGATCACTAAATTAATACTACATTTTATGACAAGGAATCAAAATGATGTACATGGCGTTCCAAAACTATGGGACATAACAGAAAAGTACCTTAATTAAATATCGTTAATAGGATATTTTGATGAAATAGGACTTTATCCTCGTAAGACCCACTTTACAGTGAATTTCTATTTACTATAAATCGAATTGTTTCTATTGTTTAGAACAACAATAACTAATGTCCAAAATTGCAATGTCTGCACAAAAAAATAACTCTAAATAAAAGCCACTCTGAACATCAGCAATGTAGATTTAATAAATCAAAAACGTGTCCGAAAAAATATTTGTCTGCTTCACTACTCCACATGTAATCAACATGAGTCCATTTCTTGTTGCTTATCGCTTTGTTATAAACCAGATTCGGCAGCAACTTAGCTATTCGCTGAACATCGACTACTGAAGCTATTTTATCATTCTCACCATATAATATAGCTGTTTTCACACTAACTTTTCTTAAATCGTACTCTGGTGGTGTCACTTTTCCGTAAACTTGCAGGTTTTTAATCGGTCCGTAGTCAAATCGAGCGAATTTACGACTGAAAAATATCTGATCGTAATGCTCTAAAGTTTTACGCGAGCTTCCAGCAGGGTACTGATTAAAAATGAGAGAAATGAATTCAGGTTCAATTCCTTCTGGGTTGTAACCTCCTAGTGAACCCAGTAGAGCTACAGAACAAATGCTCTCACCTAATAATCCTTGGGTGCAAAACATTTCAACAAGTTTCTTCTCAGCGTTATGATCAGCAAACAACTCGTTCATATGTAGAATTTTCAATGCTGATATCAGACCTGGCCCTGCCGCCGCTATAGACGCTAAAACCGGTCCTGTATGATCTAAAAACGCCACTGGGGCTAAAGCGATTAATAAATCAACTTTCTCGTTATATTCCGGTCTTAAAGACGATAGCACGAAGAAAGATGTTGTGCCTTGCGAATGGGCTATAGCAGCGAGCGTATTCGCATTTGCCTCTTTCAATACTTTATCAATCATTGCTGGCCAGTCGTAGTAACCCACTTGGTGGAAGCTGAAATCCCAAAAAGCCTCCTTATCTGGATTGAGGTGGATATGCCTTCTCCCATATCTGTTCCCTCTGATGTTCCCGGCCCATATATCGTAACCCTGTCTCGCTAGAGTTATAGCCAAGGACTTATTACCTCTCAGGACCCATGTGTTCGAAGTATCCCCAATCCCATGCACTAAGAGTATTGGCTTCTTTTTTCCTGGTATATGGAAGAGCGTTAATATGTATCCATCTTCAGTTATCACTTCAAATTCTTCAGCATAAAAACCACATTCACGGGAAAGCTGCGTAAAATTCATTTGACCTTTAGGAACTTTGCTATTTACCATATCACATGAAACAAGACATAAGGAATGTAATAAAAATACGAGTATAATATTCATACCCATTTCAAGATAATACTGATTCTGTGATTGCCTCTTAAGGTGGAATGTCACGGTCAGCTAGGCACTACAACGCCAATAGATGGCGTTATAGTGCATAGGTGGCGCGAATTCTACGTATTTTTATATTTTATGTATGATAATAGAAATATTTTTAATAAGTTATATGTTTGCCGCAAATAAACTGCTGTTTCTAATGTGGCCAACTAAATTTCAGGTGAGGTTTAATTTACAAAATAAGTTTATTTGAATAAATACGAAACGCTGACGCGGCTGCGCAGTATGCACACACACATTCAAACCCTTATTCGTTTACGAAACCGATTGCTTATTTCGGAACGTGTATTGAACTTGGATTAGGCTGGTTGGATAACCGTCTGACGCACATTCATTAGGACCAAGATTCAAATCTCGTGATTTCAATATATTTTTTACATTACATGACTTTTTATTTTTTTTAATGATACTTTACCTATAATTACATTTTTTTTCAGTAATAAATAAATTATCTGTGGCCTATCCCACAAAACTTTACAAGTGTAAAATTCTACAAAATTGTATAAATTCCAAAACAAATAATTGTCAATATTGTAGATTTGTATGCTTGTAAAGTTTTGTGGTATTGGTCCCTGAACTACCAACCTAGGTTTAATTTTTGGTGACCTTATTTATTTACTCACCAAAAACGTTTTCAGGTGATGTTATGGCATCCAGTTCCGGTATTTTTTGTTCGGTCTAAAATAGCCTATACTACTAAAAAACGGGCCTGGATGTCCTAACCTAATAGGTGTCCAATCAGATTGGGACGGAATCTATTCGTTGACTTCAGTCAGATAAGTTTTAGATATTTCTAGTCACTTTAATTATTAGATTCCTTCCCATTCTAATCACGTGCGGAATACATAGATAAAGAAAACATCAATTTATAAATTCAGTGTTTTATTTACACAATATCATATTATTTTTATTTATTATTTCTATTTTACGTTTTTCTGGTTTTATACATGGATATAGGAAGATTGCTTGACGTTGTGTGTGTTGCTTGGAAGTGAGCCGGACGCATCTACCTACACATATTGTGACACCTGCAGTTGGCCCTGGATCTGAAATCAGAATACTCATCGTCAAAATGGTGTATGATGAATTGATGATTACTTGAATAAAAAATACATTTCAGCTTTGTCTAGTTAGGTGGTGGTGAACTTGACTGCGAAGTTAGGGAGGGAATCTGGGTCGCGTTTTATAAAGTTACAATTTACAATTTCGCTGTTTGCCTCTCTTTCTAGCCAATACGTGCGTGCGTTAGAGAAGCAAACAGCGAAATTGTAAATTGTAACTTTATAAAACGCGACCCTGGGTTCAAAACAGGTTCAGTGAGTATCTACAAAATGGTTATATTTTTAAAAGTTCAATTCCTGGAACTCATCATCCCTCGGGAAACTAACGTTTCCGGCATTTATGTAAAAAAATATATTATTCTTATAATATAATATATATTACTATTTATCTACATGTCAAGCTTTCTTATTCCAATCCGATGAGCAGTTGTTGCGAAAACAATAAACATCGAAACATTTTTGTTATAATAATAGTGGAAATATATAATTAAAAAAAACTGTTTGAATACTGGGAGGAAAGATATCCAGCAAGTCAGCCTCTACAGAACTTACCTTTTGATTTCTCCGTAATATAGTATCATTTCTCCAAGGCTTCGCTTACAAGTTTTTTTCAGGCCCGAGTATCGGTGGTTTTATAGCCTTTCCGGGACGTTTGTGGCTACATAATATACAAACGTATAATAAATCCTCATGTAAATCACTGCACGCTATGAGATATTTCAAACAATCGTAGGCAATTTAGCGTCAATTCGGATTTGTAGGTATAAACAAATGGTAAAACGATAAAATACTGCCGGTGATTTAGAATCAGTGACGTTTGAATTTAGTGTTGCCTTGCCAAAAAAGGTTTTACGTTCAGTTCCACGAGACTGTCATTTAGTACGCACAACTATTATAAAAACATTAAATGTAAGAAATCCAACCTGTAGTATAGGTATAAATGTAACTAGTATGTATAGGTATATTTTCTATAATAAAAGGTCTTTCGTTCGGCTTTTGCGTGGGGATATGATCTATGTGGCAACATTAGCAATGCTTGCGTTTGATATTGTTGAAAAATAAATAACATGCGAAATGCGTTAGGGCAGAGCGGCAACGTAGCATGTTCAGCCAACTGGCAACGTCGCTTTCCAACGCACACATTGAACGTACGATTGGTGTATGACACTGTCGTCGTTCACCCCACATATTGACAAATCTTTACTAAAATAAAGTACTAATTTAAGCTATTATTCGACCCTTTATATTATAGAAACATAATTTGCCGCAAACAAATATAAAAATGATTGTCGATTTAAGTGATTTCATTGTAAAACTATGCTCCGTTTACCCATATTTGAATAAATACATTAGTATGAAAAACGAACCACCTTAATTTTGATTGTAACTAGGCAATGAACATTGTTTCGTTATATATTGAAGTTTTATATGTTCTCCGTATTTGGACATATTGTTTAACCAAGTGTCACTGACAAAAATGTGTTGAACTTATTTATTAGCAAATATTTTTCTTCAAATTACTGCCTCCGATACACCTCCGATTGGGGTTTTTAAACTATCGTCGCATATTCAAATACGGTAATAAAAAAAGTAATAGGTGATTTGAATAGTAGGTAAGATGAGACACAATTATATCATCATCAATTCATCATCATCATTAAATCTGTTTTGGTGATATATACTTAATAGTCATGACTGGCAAGATATTGCAAATCACAAATACCATGGCATTTACTCGTAATGTGCAATTATATTCTGATATTTCAATTTTAATGAAATTTGCTAAAGGGTTTCTTAGAGAAAGAGATGTCATTTTTGTTTTGATCATATAAGTAAAGATCACTTATAAACTCCATCAATAATAAAATAAGGTTTAAATAAAATAACTACACATTTATAAACTATGTGAAAATACTTTTAATGACACTATGTGGAAATCATTGTTAATCAACAA
>JALPQI010005626.1:0-60580 GCA_025490895.1 Thaumatotibia leucotreta
AATCGTTATCCAGGGGACGTGTGTCCGAATTAATATAATCCGAAATCAATCGGCTATCACTTTGTATGTATTGTTCTGACAAACGATTATTCGTTTGCGAGAGGTAAAACAAGAGGTATTCGATAATAGGTTTTATTACTGAGCGATACGAGACGATGATTGTTACTCAAGCGGCAAAATGTAAAGTGATAATAGTTAATCTGTCGCGTGCATCTAGAAAGATTCTAAAGATGGTGATTATCTACGCTTTATATTACCTTTTTAGTGTACGATGGTATAGCGATTCTCGTCGCATCTGCGGGCTAGAATACTAGAAATTTACCTGTCAAACTTTTTATTATGGTTGACAGTATATTTACTTGGAAGAGCTTTAGGGTGCGGCTCCACTGACGCGGAGCTGTGCAAAATTGACTATTTAATTACATTCTTCAAATTCAAAATTCGAAACACTGTGATGCGGTCATTGGCCGAGCTCCCACAGCTCCGCTCCGCTCCTCCGAGGCGCACCCTTAAAGCAAATACACTAGGTAAAAGTAGGTATAAGGTTGTTAGACAACCGACATTGTTTGCATGCGGCTAACAACCCAGTGCAATTACCGCATTAATTTGATCCGATTCTAAAATAATGCATGCCTTTATTGTACATAACGAAACATTCTAATGAAAATATACAGTGTGTTTCAATGACCCGGGTTTTTACGAAAACGGGTAATAATACTCATTACTAGCAATTGTTTTCAAGTATTAACATTTGACAAATAATAAAATTTACCGTATAGTTAATTTTATTTCCTCCGAACGATCAATGTAACGCGTGTACTGTTTGGTTGTCAAACGTTGTGAGTGGCTGCGATCTGTCATTGTCAAGTGCAAATTAACGATTCGTTTTGAAGTATATTGCTTCTCAATTAACTTTTCTTAGAAAGTTAATTACTTTTAAAATCAGCTTTTTGAATCGAATAATGTTCACGGATTGGCTAGAAATCTGCATCGCATTCCTCGGTTTCGATAAAAGCCAGTATCATAGACACACACTGTATGTATTGCGACAAAAACTTTTCTCATTTATGTACGGGGATAGAACCTCTCCTTTGTAAACATAGAAATTTTCTATTTTCCTTTATTAAAACGTAATGACACTACTGACCAGACATTCACAATTTGAAATTGAACATCTGAAATTACAAAGATAGTTTACAATATCACACATTTAGTGCAGCGAATTACGTACGTCATTAGGGATCATCAGAAGTTTATGTCATTATTTTTTCTTCCTAGTCGCGATTCTAAACAAAATGAATTCCACACAGCTGAAGTTTATAACATGCGTTTTTCTGCACAGTCATCAGTTCCACACAATCTTGTTTCTACCTAGTTGCGATTCTGCACAATATTATGACCACACAACAGATATTTTTCGCACGAGTTTTTCTTCACAGTCATCAGTTCCACACAATCATTTTTCTACCTAGTCGCGATTCTGCACAATATTATTACCACACAACAGACATTTTTCGCACGAGTTTTTCTTCACAGTCATTAGTTACGCACAATCTTTTTTCTACCTAGTCGCGATTCTGCACAATATTGTTGCCACACAACAGAAATTTTTCGCACGTGTTTTTCTTCACAGCCATCAGTTCCATACAATCTTGTCTCTACCTAGTCGCGATTCTGCACAATATTATTACCACGCAACTGAAATTTTTCACATACGTTTCATACGATTTTGGCCTATTTTTGACCCTTCCCTAACCCTATGGTGATATTTGGTGACATTTTCGGGGTACTAGGAATAATGCTGTTCAGCAGAGAGTAACAAAAAATTACACGTGATTTGTCCGATGATCCCCGCTCCCCATGGTGATAATTCGTGATTTTTCTTCATCCCCCTTCCCCCTATACAGTATGACGTGATTAATGGACAAGCCCTAGGTGGGAACCTTTAAAGGTGCGACCGCACCAATGCTCAAAAACGGAGACGGTACGGAATCGCAGTGACGCATCATGGTATGCCCCCCAGACCGATGCTCAAAAAAATACGCAGACGGTACACACAGCAGCAGAAATATCATATAACTTACTTAAGTGAGTTATGCTGCCCTGGTACCGATTCGATTATTATAATTTTCATTACCCACAACATTTCAAAGATAGGTTTCAAAAGCTGTATTGCTAGCCTAAGATCAAGCGCGCCTGGTACCATATCTTATATTTAGATAATGCATACGAAGCCATAATGGCCACTTTGGTTTTGATCTCTATTCACTGCTATTAGGATTCAAAATCATCATCATCATCATCATCAGCCTATGATAGTCCACTGCTGGACGTAGGCCTCTCCTATTAACTATGCGTATAGACGCATTAGGAGGTAAATGCCCATAATCGCCACGCTGGGCAAGCGGATTGGCGATCGCAGTAATGTGTCCACTATGATGACGCTGCTGCCCATCAACAATCTTTTATTAAATAATGGTAAGTGACACTTCAATCCCTTAGTCGACTCTTACGACACCCGCAGGAGGAGTTGGGGTGGTGACAAATGTATTCTTACTGCCGTCACCACAAGGATTCAAAATGTATATGGGTTAATACTGTGCAGATGTAGAATCGCGACTAAGTAGAGACAATATTGTCTGGAAATGATGAATGTGAAAAATGTGTGTTGTGTGGTATTAATACTGTGCAGAATCGCGACTAGGTAGAGACAACATTGTGTGGAACTGATGACTGTGAAGAAAAACACGTGCGAAAAATTTATATTGTGTGGCAACAATATTGTGCAGAATCGCGACTAGGTAGAAAAAAGATTGTGTGTAACTAATGACTATGAAGAAAAACTCGTGCGAAAAATGTCTGTTGTGTGGTAATAATATTGTGCAGAATCGCGACTAGGTAGAAACAAGATTGTGTGGAACTGATGACTGTGAAGAAAAACGCATGTTATAAACTTCAGCTGTGTGGAATTAATTTTGTTTAGAATCACGACTAGGAAGAAAAAATAATGTCATAAACGTCGAATAATCCGTCATTAGGACACTCGGGATTGGGAACCATGTCAAAGTAACCTTATAAATCCGATTGTAAAAAATCTCGAACCATTTGTCATTTTGACATAGTTCTAAAGTTCCTTAGGTTCCAATGGGTTGAGTACCTAAGTATACTGGTTCGTGAGGCGAACGCTCTTGAAACAATAATACGAGAGCGGCCACAGACAATCAACAGATTAACATGCAAATTAATATTTATAGTGGGCATTGTAAGCTTCGTATTGTTCTTAATGTGATAAATGGCGTTCATCAATTCTCTATTTGTTAGGTCACTTTGGCTTGTGGTTTGAATGCGAAGGACGAAGGGCGAGATTTCGTCATACCGGTATAGTTATATAAAGCCATTATCATTATAATATAATACTCTAACTGACTCTAAAGTTACTGACATAGCCCTCCGGATTAGCAAGCTGAAGTGGCAATGGGCAGGCCACATTGCACGTAGAGCAGATGGCCGATGAGGTCGAAAAGTGCTCGAGTGGAGACCACGGCTAGGCAAACGCAGCTTAGGACGTCCATCCACAAGATGGACAAACGACCTTATGAAGGTCGCCGGGACACGCTGGATGCAGGTCGCATCTAACCAGTACATGTAGAGGTCCAGAGGGGAGGCCTATGTTCAGCAGTGGATGTCTTATGGCTGAGATGATGATGATGATGATGACTCTAACTGATGATCATTTCTTTTTATTTTGTCAATTTTCATAATTTTGGGTAAATGTTTATGCATTTTCCGGACTTCCTTTGTTATCGCTATCGCCGTAGTCGCCGTACTAAGTGTATGGAAAATGGTAACAAAATAGAAAAAAAATCCTCGTGACACTTTTTTCCCCATTGAGATCGAAAGAGCTCGTGATTCTGAGTTGAAATAAGTCAAAATTTACCCATAAATATGAAATAGGACATCATAAAAAGAAATGCTCAATTACCTGGGTCCATTGTAAATCATCATAATGGAGACCTAGGCTCTCCGAAACATGTCGCGTGTAGTGACTAAATAGATACACGTGCGTTTAATCGTTTCATTATATTTATAATCTTAGATACTGTTACTTACTTAGCGTGTCAAATGAACTCAGTAAAATCCACTGAGTTGTCCGTCTTTAATCGCAGCTTGCAGCTTTCGGGCGTCAAATTTTGTAAGTTGAAGTGAACAAAAACATTAATAATGCCTCCTTAAGTAATATTAATTGCAACAACACAAAAAAATATGTATACTCATGGGCCTGAGACATATTTAAAATCATAGGCAAGTAACAACTTCAGTACAAAATCTGACACGCTCGGACGCCATATAAATGAATGAACTTGTTTCTTCTATCCAAATCTAATTCTCTCATATTTATTTACATTCGCTACTATCAGATGGAATTACTATTACAGCATATTTTTCAAGACCAGTTTAGCTCGTTACGTCTTAAAACGGTAGCCAATTAATAAAAACATCGATTCATCAAAGCAAATCGATTATCGATGAGATCCTGTGCATTTGTCGATTCTGGCGATTAGTATTGCATACGTAGTTTGACAATTTGAATAGATTATGAATATTATGATTGATTTATGTATTGTACCTATAGGTAATTCATTTTCATATAAGTTACGAACAATATAAAACAAACAGTTCAAAGAAATATCGGTGATCTAGCACTGTTTTAAATTAGCAATATTAAATTTGCTGGTAGTAGGACCTAGTGCAGGGTCTGCCCGGATAGCTACAACCGTCTTGTCCTACCTGTCAACCTGCCGCTAAATAGCAGTGTTTGCACTGCTGTGTTCCGGTTTGGAGGTAAGATAGCCGGTGTAATTACTGGTATAGATAGAGGCAATCCATGTAAGTCCTCAGGGTAGGCAGCGCATAGGCGATTTTTTGATTACTATGTCCATGGGCCTGAGTTCCTGCTTTCCATCAGGTGGGCTTAGAGCTCAGTTGTTTACCTTCGTCACATAAAAAAGACGTATAGATTGTAAATTAAATACATTTTGAATATAAGGTTTGTTAACGTTGTTTGCAACTTAAAAATAATACGTACCTAAGTATATACGGTCTGAATCATAATTCATAAGCATCTATACATTCTTAGTGTCATACTAAAATTATGTTTATAATTTTGTATTTAAAACAACTTTAGTGTATTCTACTTTTATATATTTTTGGCGTAAAGACGCTATGTCTTAACGGCTAAGTGTCAAATCAAATCAGTCATGTTTCATAAAATACAGTGATATTACTCAATTTGGGAGCACATGGTTCCTTATTGCTATCTTTATTGTTTTAGACATGGCACCATCATTACGCAATCGATAGACCGTATCGCATCACGAATTGAAAGCATCACCCTCACACCGCAATGGTTTTGGAATTAACTCCCATATGCGTCCGAGCCACTTCAAACACCACGAGAGCTCACGCAAATTCGTTTTAGAATACGTGCTTAACATGAAACGTGTACTAGCTGCAATAATAATGTGCGCGCAATGTGAAGCATGTTTGCGTGCGCTCTCGCAGTCGCACTTTTAGACAAAACTGATCGTTAAGTTAATATGCATTCGAACATATCTATAACTGACGTGCCAATAACGCGGAGAAAGTGTCTCAGACAGTACTTTCACTGTTAAAGTTTTAGTTTTGCTAGCTTTCGCTGGGTAAAAAACAACATGTAGCAAGTGCGAGTCGGGAATGTGCATCGAGGGTGCGCCATTAATCTTGACTGTAAACTGTAAGTAGGTATACATATTTCATTTTGAATCTTCTTACAAAAGTATTATAGATATGGAAAGCTCGGTGCCTGGAATGTAAATGTACTATGGACTATTGTTATTTTCTAAATATGAGAACCTACCTAAAAACGGAATCTTAGTTTTATATTGCTAGGGCAATCAATAATAATTACTCATACTCTTCTCATATAGTTATTTAAAATAAATAAATAATAAATATCTTGGGACACCTTACACAAAAATTATTTGTGATAAATAAATATACAAATAATGCCCTCAGCGGGATTCGAACCCGGAACCTCTAGCTTCGTAGGCAGGGTCACTACCAACTACCAACTAGGCTACGGAGGCTGACAAAAATATCATAAAAAAATAGATTAGAACAAGTATGTAGTAAAAAATACGAATCTATTACGCGTAGGTAACCATCTTATTTTATATCAGAGTTGCAATTTTTTTGCGAGTATAATAAAATTTATTCCTACAATATCGCATTACGTTAGTCTTTATGGAGTTAACAGTTACAGTCAGTACTATTTTTAACACAACTATTCGTTTCACTTGTATTCATCCAAAATTGTACTTGAAAATGGGATTGATAAATGCGTGAATCAACTTTTTTCTGTGTTATTGCCATGGTTACGGTCGCCTGAGTCACGCTGGTTTTATGCAAAAAATATGCTACTTAAATTATGCAAACATGCAAGTAGTGCATGTCTGTAGGTGGCCCATTAAGGAAAGGGCTTATTTAAAACCAGAAAAATGTATGTTTGCATAGTGATTCACTCAAATGTAGTTAGTTTTTTTTCTTTTCATGGGTTTGAAATAGTACATTTCGACGCAAGTGCAAATTTTTTTTTTTTCGATGAGGGTGAAAGTTGGAGCCCGAGTGAAACGAGAGCGATAATCACCCAAGTTAAAAAGAAGTTTTTACACGTGTATCGAACGACTTTTTTCATAACAAGTGCCTTAAATAGAGAAATTTACTTTTCTGCACTAGTTAGGAAAAAGTTTTTTTTTCTATGGTACCCCGCCTTGTACGGAACCCTGCGGCCGGCGGGGAAGCGCGGACCGGTCGCATGTGTGTCAAGTGCGCGCGCGCCGCTATCGCCTTAATCGCAGACTTGCATTTTATAAATAGAATAATTAATTCATAGAGCGGTGACCCTTGACGGTGTGAGAGTTTGTTGTATTTTGAAGGACTTTTTAATCAAAATTATCAAGTCATGTCATAGATCGAATGTTGAAAAATTTAATTACCTGTCATTTACTAAGTACTTCGTCATTTTACTCAATATTCAATATTTATTGCACTTATAAATATACCCCCTTATTCATAAACGTCTGCTAACTTAACAAGCCGCTAATAATTGTTTGTCCCTTTCGGTCTTAACAATGTGTCCATAAGAGCAAAAGGGACAAACAATTATTAGCGGCTTGTTAAGTTAGCAAACGTTTATGAATAAGGGGGATAGTTTACAAGTTTTCCAGAGTAAGTTATAGATACATTATAAGGCTGCGTTTGCACCAGAGATGTGCAAGGATGTATTTCCATACAAATGACACATCTTATGACTCGAGCGAGGTGTCATTTGTATGGAAACACATCCTCGCACATCTCTGGTGGAAACGCAGCCTAATCCTGTTGGGAACAGCATTTTTTGTAGAGAGAGGGAGACTTAAATATAATTAAACTAAATAGTAAAGCGGTGGTGGCTCAGTGGTTTAGACGTTTGACTTTCAATTCGGAGGTCGTGGGTTCAAATCCTGGCTCGTACCAATGAGTTTTTTCGAAACTTATGTACGGAATATCAGATGATATTTACCATTAGCTTTCGGTGAAGGAGGAAACCTGTATACATCCGCGAAGAAATTCAAAGGTGTATGTGAAGTTCCCAAACCGCTCTGGGCCAGCGTGGGGTCTATAGCCCAATCCCTCTCATATATGATAGGAGTCTGTGCCCAGCAGTGACACGTTATATAGGCAAAAATATTAAATATTATTTTTTAGATAGTATACCTGATTTCTACGGCACAACTCAAGTGGATAAGTGGCTACTAATGAAATAATTCATTATAAGTTAACTGTACGAGTAATTATACAGAAATAAATTAATGTTTGTATAGTTAGGTTAAACAAGATGTTTTATTTAAATTGTATGCAAATATAAGTCGCACCGAGTTTCTTGCCTGAAAAACAAACTTTATAGGTGTGCTTAGAATCGGAGGAAGCTTTTAACGTCACAATGCTGATATTAAGAAGATAATATACCTATACGTAACATATATATTATACCGGAAGGCGCAGCGTGGGTAGGCCCCCACAAGATGTACTGATGACCTGGTGAAGGTCGCAGGAGTCCGCTGGATGCGGGTGGCACAGGACTGGTCATTGTGGCAATCTTTGGGGGAGGCCTATGTTCAGCAGTGGACGTCTTTCAGCTGATATGATGACGTTGTTTGCAACTTAAAAATAGTACGTACCTAAGTATATACGGTCTGAATCATAATTCATAACATCTATACATACATTCTTAGTGTCATACTAAAATTATATTTATAGTTTTGTATTTAAAACAACTTTAGTGTATTCTACTTTTATATATTTTTGGCGCAAAGACGATATGTCTTAGCGGCTAAGTATCAAATCAGTCATGTTTCATAAAATACAGTGATATTATTCAATTTGGGAGCACCAGACTATTGTAATATGTGAAGTAAGTTTTTAAACACTTGATTGTTGCTCAATTACTTCACAAAAAACTTGTTAAATATAATCAAGTTCAGCAAGTGTAAATGTAAACAAATATTAAAACTCGTAACCTAAAGTTCAATAAGATAAGTGATATCTTATTCTCCCTTGGACTTAATCCATTTTTAGGGTTCCGTACCGTAAACGGTAAAACGGGACCCTATTACTAAGGGTCCGCTGTCTGTCCGTCTGTTGCCTGGCTATATCTCGTAAACTGTCATAGTTAGAAAGTTGAAATTTCCACTGATGTAGAAGAAAATAGATATTAAAGGGGGCAGATTTTTTGCTCGACATTGATTATGATAGATAATGGTACGGAAGCCTTCGTCCGCGAGTCCGACTCGAACTTGATCGGTTTTTTGCTCCAAAATAAAGCGTTTCGCGTAATCGGGTGACCTTTTGTATTTATTTTCAGTACCCTTTTCGACCCATTGAATCATTACCAGCCGTGACATTTTGCTGCTTGTGAAACGTTGCCTCGGCGCTGTCACATTGATTTTGATTTTTGACAGCTCGTGATATCGCAAATGTTAGGTTATGTTTAGGTCTCTTTAGCCATAGAACAATGGATTACAGAAGACACATAACTGGGTGTTTCTATGCGATTTTTTTACGCGTTTTTATTGTTCATTACCATCACCACTTTATTTTTTGTTTTCTAAAAGCAAACGAGACTATTGTGCCAGAATAGAAGACAAACATGCGTCTGCTACAAGATAACCGAAACTGACTCCACTATTTATACGCAGTTCTTCAATAATTTGGGAATAGTAATGAGTGACATGATTGGTGCGACAGAATAATCGCATAGAACTACCCAACTAAGGTTCACGGTAAAAAATGTGATGATGGCAACTTGGAGAATTCGGTTGAAGTCTTTTTTTTATTTGGTGATTATACTACGTTAATAAAGGATAGGCAGACAATCTATGACTCCGTAAGATACTGTTGCTTTAATCATATACAAACCCTACAGAGCGATTTCCTTGACCTCCACCTCATAAACATATCGCGTAATTAAATAACATATTTCACACAAACCCATATTTTTTACTCTGATCTAATAGGAAATAATTAACAAGATTTTGTGAACTTAGACCCGAGTACGGGGAAGTAGGAAGCTGAGCCTACTTATCATCGGTTTGACAACAATGTGGAGTCGGAGGCCATGTTTACACGGCTTTTCTGTTTGGCTCAACAAATTACCGGGCGAAGATGAGACTTTGCAAACCTTCGCCTGAATCAGGAACATATAACAAGTTGGTGAAATGTTCCCGAGGAATTAAACTCTTAGTTGTTTATGTTTATAGCAGATTAAAAAGACATATTTAGGTACTGTTCACGACTTATACGGCCATGAATAATGTATACCATTTAAAATGTAACTATTAAAATATCTTGGGACATCTTTCTCAAATCGACCTAGTCCCAGAGTAAGTTCAATCAAGGCTCGTGGTTTGGGTACTAAGCGATGATACATATAATAGTGTATACATAAATACTTAGACAGCCACGACCAAGGAACAAATATTTGTGATGAATAAATACACAAATAATTCCCTCGCCGGGAGTCGAATCCGGAACCTCCAGCTTCGTAGGCTGGGTTACTATCAACTAGGCTACGGAGGCTGACAAATACAAGGGTCCCTAGAATAGTTTTACAACAAATAGAGACATACGAATGTCTTCAATGTAAAATTTTTTTTGGATAAATTTGGAAGAAAAGTTTTACTACAAAACATTTTGCCTATGAAAGACAGTTGAAAAAAGTATTTGGTAGGCCACCTCTTTATTTTACATTTGTACCTATTGCAAAACTTATCTAGTGGTTTATGTAGGTATGTGTTCGCGTTTCTACTATAACCATTAAAAGTAATATCGGAATATACCTACGTAGCGATGCTGCGTCGGACGAGACGAACTAACGCGAGTGTTACCTAACTGTTACATGAACGGAAAAGAACGGGGTATTAATATACATACAAACGTGTATTCTGCCGCATTTAAGATAAAATTATATCGTTACATTGTGGACCAGAACAACTTCAGAAAACGATTATACGACGACTGCTTTTTAGAGTTATAGTGGCTGTGTAATAGTCTCCGCTGCTTTGATCCAGCTTTGAGCTAGAAAAATTAAGATGATTCAAAGCTAAATAAGGACGGAGGATCGGTCATTATGGCAATCGCAAATTTCATACATTTTTTGTCTTCCACTGAGTTACGGTCGTAGAAAGTGTATGAAAAATAGTGAGCTCAATGAATTTTTTTTCGGGACACTTTTTATTTCTATCTGGATCGAAAGAGCTCGTGATTCTGAGTAGAAAAAATGTAAATTAGTCCAAATTTGGAAAAAAATAAAAAAACGTCAACAAAATAAAAATCCGCCCTGATAAGTGTAGTTTTTTTTTCTTTTCATGGGTTTGAAAATGTTTTTTTTTCTATGGGGGCCTTGTACGGAACCCTGCGGCGGGGAAGCGCGGACCGGTATTTAGGGGAAGCCTATGCCCAGCAGTGGACATCTTTCCCCTGATATGATGAAAGTGACATAACAAATATTTCGGTAATTTAGTTTTGTAATTTTTTCAAGGTGTGCCATACATCTTCTTCAACCAAAATTTCCAGCCATCTCACGCAAAGTAACAAGAAAATTGTAAGATTTCAGAAAGTACTTTAATAAAACTTATATTATAAATTGTAATTTGGACGCCATCAGGGTGCTTAGCCAAGTTGCCAATCGCTAGCGCTTAATCGCCAATCGTAAGCGAAAGGCAGCTAACTGTCTTTGTCGCACTAATATGAAAGGGTGACAGAGAGGGAAAACTACGATACGCTGCTAAGCGCTAGCGATTGGCAACTTGGCTAAGCATCCTGGTATTGAAGCGGCACGATGCTCAAAAATATCTGAACATGGACTCTGCCAAGACAATAGACGCCTGGATGCTTAGCCAAGTTGCCAATCGCTAGCGCTTGGTAGTGTATCGTAGTTTTCCCTCTCTGTCACTCTTGCATATTAGTGCGACAAAGACAGCTAGCTGCCTTTCGTTTACGATTGACGCTTAAGCGCTAGCGATTGGCAAATTGGCTAAGCACCCTGCTCAGTGCTCACATTCACATGCAGTGCACCCTGGCTGGGCCGATCCGATAATATCTGATGGTCACTGAAAAATTTTTAGTATGCAAAGCAGCTCTACGCCCAAAATTAGTAAACGAAACTTTGCTGCCTATTACATCATACATAGCTTTAGTCTTGTCAATATAACACTAGAAATATCTCACAATATTAATGTCAAATCGACCCATTGAATTTGATAAAGAGCTTACTTGACATTCGATATAGATTCGCACGTTTTGCAACGTGCGGCGTAGGCCCATTGTCAATTACGCCCGGAGGCTGGGCTACTCTATTATAAATTAGTATTATTAAATTTGCTTAAAAACTAGCTTCTGTCCATGACTTTATTGGCAGTTTAAATATATGAAATATCCTTCTAGGGCTTTGGCAATTTACCCGTTTCGGTAGTAACATATAGGCGAAGTTGGGAGATTTTTTTTGCACAGTTATAGAACTGGCGTAGCCAGAACGCCAATCGCTAAAACTCAGTAGCGTATCGTAGTTTTCTCTCTCTGTCACTCTATATTATTAGTGTGACAAAGATACTTGCGGTTTAGTCTCATGGCTGACAATTTATTATGCTTTAAGTCCACTATTTGTACATTTATTCATGTTTCATATTCAGGTCCACGAAGGTTAAAAATCTTAAAAGAATTCTCTCTCTATAGTCTATAATGTAATCACATATGCTTGCACATTATATATAATCTCAATGGCAACTCATGTACGAGTAAGGTCACATATTCGTATGTATATTTAAGTTTAAATGCGGGCAGTTATGTTGTGCAAAATACTAATGATTAGTTAAATGGGATTTGAGCTATTGATTTTCAATTAGATCTCTTCATACGCATATTCGCAATCACGAACAGCCGACATGATTAGCATTTTGTGTGTTGCATTTTTTGTGATGTAAAGTATGCTAATGACATGCGACATTGCAATGCATTTTTAGAGACATCTTCAATAAAGGATGTTTTTAAATTAGTTGCCGATACCTTTACCTGTGTATGGGTGTTCATGATAACGAACAACTTTCTTATGGGACTCATCGAAATCTCGAAAAAAAAAAAACACTTTCAATGAAATTTTGATCTGTTGGTTGGACCGCTTTGTATGGAATGGCGATTTTTTTTAAGATTTCGATATGAGTCACAGAGATAATTTTTCTTTATCTTAAGCTATCTGTAACTAATTTGAAAACACCTAACAAATTATACCTACCTATGTATAACATGCTTGTTAAAAAAGCAATAGCAATCATGCAAGTGCCCGTGCAACGCTAAGACCTCATCAATAATTGCCAAATGTATTTAAAGGTACTTAGCGACGGATTAGTCTTGAGTGGAGATTAATTTTGCCATTTGCAAACCGCGACACGTCCTCGCACAAAAGGTCGTAAGCGACGCACCTTTTGTACCGCGACCCGACATTGTTGCCCAACGTGTTGCCAATTCGACCACGTTCAAGGCGAAACATCATTCATGATTACCGCAGTTTCCGGAGAGTCACTATTTTTTAGTCCAAGTAACAATGTACAGTCGATAGGAGAGGATTCTAGTTTATTATGTCACCGTAAAATTGGCGAGCTTAATGTAGGTACAATACAAAGTACAAAAGGGTGCTTAGCCAAGTTGCCAATCGCTAACGCTTAGTAACGTATCGTAGTTTTCCATCTCTGTCACTCTTTCATATTAGTGCGACCAAGACAGTTAGCTGCCTTTTGTTTACGATTGACGATTAAGCGTTAGCGATTGGCAACTTGTCTAAGCACCCAGGCCTAGCCAAGATGCCTTTCTGAAATCGTATAGAAACGCGTAGAAGCGATAAGTCACGTGACCATTGTGTATAGAAATAGTCTCGTGACTTTTCGTTCGAATCTGTCATTCTCATACATTTATTACTTATACTTATGGCTTATTGTATACGATTGCAGAACGCAGCAGTATTGCTAAGCGGTTGTTGAAAATGATCTTAACACACTCTTATAGTCTTAGCAATAAGGTCGTGCCAAGCTCATTTTGAATACCCTGCCCGATTAGTAATATCTACTACTGACTGTAAATACATTGAAATTTAGAGTAAATATTCAGTATGTTAGACTAGGACTAACCCCCTTATTCATAAACGTCTCCTAATTTAGAAAGCCGATAAGTCTTGTTTTTGCCTTTCAGTCTTATCAATATGTCTATAACACTGAAATGGACAAGCGATACTTAGTAGACATTTATGAATAAGCGAGTTAGTAACTACCGAATTAGCATACTTCGAGCATACAAAAAAGACAGTCATCAAGCCGCATCAAGTCTTTCGGGTCGAGACTTTAAAGCCTCATCGAGTTTTTCCCATCACTACCACTAACACTTTTGTACTTGAACATACCTCGTTAAGAACGTTACAATTGGCATCTGAATAGCAAGATTAATTGTCTACTTCTGATGTTTACGTACAAAGATGATATCGCTGTGCTTTTTTGTGTGAGAAAATTCTACTCGGACACATTCAAAGTGGTCTAATGCCAGTACTTACAAGCAAACTACTTAAGTAAGTATACTGCGATCTGTTTTTGGAATTGTTTGGTTGTTTTCTAGTGCGTGCTGATGATTGGCAGTGAGAGTGCTATATACATAACTTAAGACAGAATAAAAACACCTTGTCGCTACTATAATTTCTACAGCAGCCGTACCATGACTTTGCAAGTATCTGTAACGTTAGGATTGACTCGATATGTAAAGAAGGAATCGCTCGAACCAATATGTCAGTGCAAGCGCGATAGAAAGCATTACGTACCTATCGAGTAAAACCTAAAACGATCGAGTAAAACCTAGTATCCTTTCCTTTCCAAATCATGGTACAGTCACCACACGGGATTGTTGAGCCACTTGCCACTGTTCGCAACTTGGTCGAATAATACAAATCGGGTTCCGAACTCTTATGAGGCTGGTATCACGACTTCGGCCGAACTCTGCTGACCAATGGGGCGGGCGTTGCTGCGGTTAGCCAATGACCGCTCGCGTATTCTTCAGAAGGTGACATTACCATGGTTACGTAATAACAAAAATGTGTAACCAATGATTGATCGCTATTTTTCCGGAAGCTGACGTTGCTATAGTTACGTTATAACATCCGCTTTAGTCCTGGAGGCGTCAATCTAACTTCAGAGCCCTGATGGTAGTTTCGTTCACTTTCCTTTTAACGGCTGTCACTGACAGGTATTTTTTCAAAGTTAGAATTTCAGTCAGAAACTTTCAAGTTTCTACTAAACATTTCTATGGCTATTGACAGATTATAGGATTATAGGTAGATTGTCAAAGGTTACCTACCATATTTCTACAAAGGTTACATTACATATGTTTTCAACTAACGTCAACTGAGCTGTAACGAATGATAATAAAGACAGCAATAGCATTTGTCTCTGTCAATGAATAAAATAATTTAAAATTGCTTGATAACATGCCTATTTATATAAATGTGTTGAATGGAAAAAATATCTCGCCTATTAATGTCAGATAAGTCATGGCAACCAATTTGAAGCAAATACAAATGAATTACTAAACGGTTTTAGACAAATCTATGAAGAACTGTCGTTATCCAGTTTCCTCTAGGAACAACGACATCTAGCGTCTAATAATGGCCGAGGACTAATCCTTAATTCTCGTAGACGAAGAAATTTTTACTATTTCAACTAGTTTTGACACACTGAAATTTTGACGCAACAAAGATTCGTATTTGACTGACATATCATCGGGGAACATCGGTCATGTCGTGATTGTGCCTACTAACGAAAAATACCGAACCCATAATATTACACGACCAAATTGCATCCATTACCAAGTGGCTCAACATTCCCATGTGGTGACTGTACCTACCTATGGCTACAGGGCCTGTTAAATAGGCTAATAAATATTATTCTCAGGAGAAGCCAGAATTTACAATGACTAATTTTTTATACGAGTATCTTTCTTGCCGTGTGGGTACATTTGTCACCACCCCAACTCTTCAAGCGGGAGTCGTAATAGTCCACTAAGGGATTGAAGTGTCACTGACCATTCTTTGATTTGATTGATGGCGGGCAGCAGCGTCATCATACTGCGATCGCCAATCCGTTTGCTTGGTGATTATGGGCAGTTACCTCCTAATGCGTCTATACGCATAGTTGATAGGAGTGGCCTACGTGCAGCAGTGGACTGAGATAGGCTGATGATGTGATATCTCTTTTGGGCCTTAGAATCGGTTTAGAAGCGATTTAGGGTTTTGAATCGGTGCCTTTTCGTTTAAAAATATTCTAAAAGAATCGTTTGTAATGAAGATTGTCGTGGTATAAGTATAAAGCTATGTCGATAATAAAGCAACGTGGAAGTGATTTAGTATTCAACGCTATTCGTCCCTCCGGTTTCTAGATCTACCGATAAGTGTGGATCTCGCATGTGAATATCTTAGCTTAACTGTCCGAGTGCTAGAAAGTATAGTGATGATATACATCAGCATGTTACTGTAGCCGTACCATGAACTGCCACCGCGTTGTTAACGAATATATATTTTTAGTACAGATGGTGTCTTTTGTAGGCTCTAGTGCGAGAAGTGTGCCATTTTACGTCAGGCCCAAAACATCGGAGGGCCATCTGCACTAAAAAACGTGCAAAAACGAAATTCGCAACTTGTGTCGATTTAAAACACTCCCTACCGGTCATGTTTTAAAACATCGCCACTCGTTTCGTATTTCGTGTTTTTCGTACTTGTGTCGTAATGTACTATTTTAGTACAGATGGTGCCTTTTTTAGGCTCTAGTGCGAGAAGTGTGTCATTTTACTTCAGGTCCAAAACTTCGGAGGGTCATCTGCACTAAAAAACGTCGTACGAGACGCGTGCAAAAACTTGTGTCGATTGAAAACCCTCCCTGTCGTGTTTTCAAACATCGCCACTCCTTTCGAATATCATGTTTTTCGCACTTGTGTCGTAATGTACTATTCTATTAGGCTCGCTCGCACCAATTCCCTAGTACGAACGGGATGGATATAAAGTACCGTCGAAGACAAAATAAGGGGTATACAAAAACGTTCAAAAATATGTCCCAGTGCACTCTAATTCTGTGTAAGAACGTCGTAACATATTTATGAACGGATTCTTTCGATACTTATTTTTGCACTTGACTGTACAAATGTAGTGAATAATGTTTTCCCTTCGTATTTTTACGGAAACGCCCGAATTTACATTTCTGTCTGGATTAGCTCTGTGCAAAGTAAAGTGACGTTTATTGCGACAGCAATATGAATTCGGACGTTTAAAAAGCCGAAGGTAAAGGATTATGCACTACATCTGTAGGTAAGTCTTGGTACAGTCGACAAAAATGTGATCTACCACTTTTCGAATCTATTCAGTTACATATTATTAATATAAAGTAGAACTAGTCTACTGTTACCGGCGTGGCATGAATTTTATCGCAAACATGCCAATAATTAGACATGTTAAGACTCCATTTTCGACACCTTGGCAATTGATGAGTATATTGCTATGATATTATACCTATTGCAAATTTAGATGAAGTATTCGGGATGTGCTGTATTCTAACTACGATAAACAACGTTTCGTCGACTGATAAACCAAAACATATTATAATACCTACTATTTAACTCATTGTATAACTATCACTACTCTCAGCAACCTCGTATGTCAGTATTGAATCGAAACTGAGATGCAAGATTTATTTCAAGTACGTATTTGTTACATAGTGGGGTTTGGTTGTCAACCGACGATTTGACATTCACAGTCCGTCCTAATTGTATCTTGTATCGCGAATACTTGCCGCTATCTCTTTTACTATTACTTTTACTTGCAGCTAACAGGTGTACCTATAAGACATAGCAGGATGGAAGGGTAAATAAATCGTGATAAATATGGCGAAGTTAGGAGGGTTTGAACAAATCAATGATCAGGCGAAGATAGGGTACTCGACGGTGATTTTTGCCCTCAAACGTAAATAGAACAGCGATAAAATCCGAATGTTATTCTTACGGCTGTACACGTACACAATCGAGTTACCGTAATAACTCGTGTGAGTCGCTTGCAGCCTGATTTTTTGTCCTTATCCAATTTATCTTGACAGCGTTTAATTCAGAAAACCGTTAGGACGCCTTCGAACGCAAAAAGACGTAAGTAAATATCCAACTACAGGTACATCGCCAAAGTTAAATTTGCACTTCGGGACTATTAGCCTGCATACTATCGAGATGCAAACTTAACTCGGTAGAATTTTGTTACATAGGACCTTTAGAGGAGGTACCTACACTTGGTATTCGTACAGGATTTTTTGCTTTATCGGTAATTTGGAATGTTACAAGCTTACAAGTTGTTGACACGCGTTGTAGCTTTCTACCGGTTTATAGTCTATACGTTGCGGCATTTGATAGATTGCTTCAGTTCGGCATAAATACTTAGCCAGCAATTAACGTTTATTTTTATAATTTGTATGCTGTTGTTAAATACTTTAAATTGTCAGCAAATATGTAAGCTGAAATATGACTTTAACACGACTAAATTTCATGTAGAGACATCGGTTCTTCATAATTAAATACGGTATGTTGCCGATCACACCATCAATACCTACGATATACATAGTATTCCTACAGAATGTTTCCTGATTCACTAATAAGCTAGCGCACACTGTATATATAAGTCATACTGAATAACTTTTAGTACCGTACCAATGCCGGAATAGTGAAAAAACATCACTTTCCAGTGTCGAGATCACGAATCAAATAATATGTATGAAAAAATAAGCTTTTTTCGCGATTTCGGTGTCGGTCCCAAGCCAATGGTTGTTCAGTACGACTTATTTAGACGGCGTGTGTGTGTTATTAGCAACTCAGTAAACGCCGTGGATACTTATCGTACAAAAATACTAGTAGTATAGAATTTATTAGTAAATAAAGCAACGAAAATATGCACGTCTATTAGCTTATGTCACCGGTTCTTAAAATCGCCTAAGCATGTAACCACGTTAAGTCAAAGCAGGTAAGTAGTTAAGTACTTAGTAAGTCGGACATTTATTTGTTCCTTTTAAGCTAAACATTTCAAATTAAAGTACGTATTTTGGAAACATGATTTGTCAATATTAGTTCTACAAATATAATATAACCGAATTTGGAAGTGGTTCGGATGTTGCCCTTAAGTACTTTTGCACAACACTAGACCAACTTTTAACGAAATATTTGTCAATAATAGGATGTGTATTATATTACTTAATAGAACACGAGATGCAGTCATATAGAGAATATCAAACTGCAATATCTTACACAATAGAGGCAACAAGAATAGTTGACTATCTGAGTCGGTCTCCGAGCGATATAAGGTACTAGTAACGCTCCCACCAAAAGCGAGTTAGCGATTGATACCTAGCTCGGCTATAAAACAAACGTAAGATAATCGCTCCCCTGTGAAGAAAAGGGACACCGTGACATTTGTAGTTATTCGCTCAGCTAGCATAGTTACTTCGCTTTTGGTGAGATCAGTGTCAGAGCGTATTACATTTTGTTCGTTGTATAAATTGCCATCATCACAGTTGTCATTATTATAGTTGTTGAGTGTACAAGCGGTCAATGACCTACTCAGATTATTTACCGATGCTCTTTAGTTCGAAGGTTTGATAAACACAAACTAAAGTAACATTTGCAAATAGCGCATACCTCATAAATGCACTGCACGAAACATTTGCGTACGAAAATGTTCAGGAGCAGGGATATATGAAAGAGTTTCATAGATTTAAGGCTTATTATAGCGTGGCAAAATAGTAAAGTTATATATTAGTCGAAATATGTGTGTGGGTTGCGTACAGAAAGGATTTTTGTTTACAAAGTCCAAAGGCGCTTCTTCTTAACTATTGATGACTTAACTAAAAGCAATTTTTGAGTATGTATCAAAGATTAAAGTGCCACTGGCTATTTTATTGATTTATTTATTCATATACAATATACATTGCATTTGAAATAGACTTAAAATAACATACAAAATACTTTAGTGGTAGTTATTATTAAGTACAATCAGTTCGAATAAAACCCTGTCAAAACAATTAATTAAGAGACTGCCGCTCCCACAGTCAAACTGTTGTAACAGTTTTGTGGGACGATATTGTATTTTTTTTAATTAAAATTATGTCAAGTAATTCAATAAATAATAATAATAATAAACCACTAAATTGATAAAAACTAGCAAATATAATTATACAAAAAATAAAAATGTGATAGGCAGACATAAGGCAAAATAAAAGAGATAATAGCAAAGATAGAAGAGATAATGACAGAAAGAGTTGCCCTCAACGGTAATTTGAACCCCAGACTTCGCAGGCAGCGTCACTACTCACTACCAACAGAATACTTCGCAGAAATACATAAAATAGTTCCATGAGGAGTGTGGACTACATCAACAGGCCTAACCAAGATGTCATTCTGCAATCGTATACGATAAGCGAAAAGTCACGTGACCATAATAATGTATGGAAATGGTCACGCGACTTTTCGTGCGAATCTGTCATTCTCATACATTTATTACTTATCGTATACGATTTCAGAATGGAATCTCGGCTAGGACTGCTGTATGCTCATACGGCTACGGTCTAAAGGTGCATTCAAACCAAACGAGCATTCGCTATTCTATCCCCCACTCTACGAAATCAACGAATCACATTTTGTGTAACGATCAAATTTCGTAGAGGGGGTTAGAATAGCGAATGCTCGTTTGGTCTGAATGCACCTTTACAGCCGCAACCAAAAGTTGACATTGAGTCATTGTTCATTGTGATGCTAATAGTTGACAGATCGGTTTCGACAGTGTCGAGGACCGGTCTGACGGGGTGGCGGCGGCAAAGGTCACCGGTACTTTGGGTTGATACACTTTCGTTGCCTACCTATATAATATTTAGGTATATGTAAACAGTACGTGCGTCTGAGCTTCCCTCCTAAAACTGTTCTTCCAGAGTCTCCGTCCCGGCATGCCTAGCAAAGAATTCTGTAATCGTATACGATAAGCGACAAGTAAAATTTTGTGAACAAATTCCATGCAGTTGTTTATTGGCTACTGGAAGTACCTACCTACTTGTTATTAAAACAAGCTATTGCGGTCACAATGTAAACTTTCTCAAGTCGATTGATCCTACAGATATTGCCCCTAAATCGATTGGACGAATGGAATCAATGGGACATGAAATTTGACAAATTAAGATCCGCTATTAATTGATACCATTCGAATTATGAATTGGAGCGTGATTGGCGATATGCGAACAGACAGATAGACAGATAACATGTCGGAGTCAACGATTATCGCTCAATTTGAATGTCGCTGTTAGGTATGAGGTCAAGTTTGCCCCATATATCGCATCGATATAATAGTAGGTACTTACTATATTAACTGCGTGAGTCTGAGTGGATATTGAAGGTATTTGAGAAGGCATCATAATTAATTAATAACTGTGCAATTTCTGACCTACGGGAACTTCGTTATTTATGGAATATAATGGCTGCCATGTATATAATCACAAAAAATGGAGATTTTTGATTAATGTTACTGTTACTAACTTAATTTCATTCAAATGGAACAACTTTGTGTAACACGATTAAAAAATAAACTAAATTGAGATGGGCAATTATTAAGTTATTTTATTGATCTGTAATTTAAATGAATTCGTTTTCATATAATAAATACGCTCTTAATATTGTGTTTTTGAACTTTTTCCAAGCCATATGTGTAGGTACAGTGGAGTTCATAAATATATAAACATTATTTTATTTAGGGTATTGAAATAAGGGTTCATAAATGTACCTATACATATTTATGAACTCGACTGTACCTACTATGTCCACATATTTACTGACGGGTTTACATAGATGAAAGGTATATACGTAATATTGAATAAAAAATAATTTTCCTCGAGTTTTCTTCACTAGATACACATTAAATCGTGTGACGATAGCATAATCCCTAGAAATAACATTTACAATAATCGTAGATTTTATGCTAAAAAACGAATAGCTCTCTGGATAGCTTCAATCTGGATTCTACACAGGCAAAGACGCAGGAAACTGTGAGTAACGTATAATATACGAATATCACATGCCAAGTAGGTAGTTCCTGATGTGTGACAGTTAGAAGTAAATACAGTATAGTTTCAAGCAATTTGTAAGTGGTAGTACCTAGTGCTTACCCGCACGCTATTTTCACAATGTGTATGATGATAACTGCTTAATACTGATATGTAATAAGAGTGGAAAATAAATTGGACATAAGTATGGCGAAAAATGAAAGTCAGCTAAAATAATATAACAAGAGCTGTGCTTAAGAAAATATACTCTCGTTCACACATGCAATGCAACAAAGAATTAACTATGATATTATTTCCCCGACTTTTTAAAGTTGTAACCAATATACCTTTTGTAAAATTCCCTATCTTCGCCCAGAGTACAAAGTTGAAGTTGTCGCCTTTAGGAGGGCTATCACGATCTACTATTGCAAAGCAGTTTAGAACCTTTGCTGAATCGCGATATGTTAGTTCCATGGAATAACTGTCAAAAATTGACAACCCGAGCCTAAACTGAATCGCATTTTAGATATCATGGTAGCCCCCCAGGCTGTGCTTTAATAGGTACTTAAGAGCAAGTATAAAAACCATGTTTCGCTACACTATACACAAACTAACTTAACTAACCTAAAAAAAAATCGCGGTACTACAAAAAAAAATTACACAATTCACTAGGCGAAGATAGGAGCCCAGGTGAAGGAAGAATTTTTCACTGTATAAATTAACTACGCACTATTTTTTTATATGCTGCTTTTCCCGCTTACAAGTTGGTCAGACAATATATGGCACAGAGCTAAGCAAAATTTAAAGACGTAACCTCAAGGGACTCGTGTCAAGGTCCACATTCGGATATTTGCACAGCGGCCTCCTCGCATCACGACCGGCTAATGGCGGTCGTGTCGTGCGAAAACCTTTAATTGTATCATGTCTACCTTGCTTTATGGTCGTAATAACTTTAACGGGATTATAATCACTTTTTATTGCTATGTATTACAGACATAATAACTAAATAGTAGAGTGATGGTAATTTGATTAGTTTATGGTAATTTTTAAACGATTGTCCGTGTCCATCGTAGATTTTAGTATAAAGAATACTTAAGTCTAGACGAGCATCTTAAGTTGCATTTTTACACAGTACCTGTTTCCAATTCCAACTACGGCAAATAGGTACCTACTTCATTATTATGTTTATAAATGTATTAGTTCCGCTGTTCTCTGCAGGTCACACACATTTTTCAACCGATTACAAGTAGGGAGTTTTGATCCTGTCAGATTTTTTTAAAGACAAGATATGTTTTATTTGTCTTTCGTATGGAAACGAAAACATTACATTTTTATACCTATTGTGTATAACATATTTATATAATCTCGAAATGGTTAACATCTGCGATTGTGAGTAGGTAAGGAGTACATATGTACGGTATAATCAATGCTACCAAAAATGTACTTTTATTGTTTTCAAGATTCCAAAATTCATGTATGAAATATATAAAAATATTCAGAGTGACTAAAATGTGCATTGTAGACTGCAATAGATCTTTAAAATCAACGAAATGTGTCAAGTACAAAACAAATAAGTACACGGCCCACGCTGCAATGAAAAAAGCGTATGTTAACAATGATAATTGCATGTATTTGTATAACCTGGATTGGTTAGAACAATATTTTTATTTGAACTAACCGTAGATTACCGACGAGCGATCACGACGTGTTGCGTAAAATGATTCGAACTCGGATCATGAGAGTTTGTTGTCGTTTAGGTACATATGACCCAGATCCATGGCAATTGTACCGAATATCTAACAAGAATGTTATCGATTGGTGTCTATAAGGAAATAACCTAACAAGTCGTTACAATAGTTTACTTTTACATCGACACTGCGAGTGCGATCGTTAGTTTGGTTGCTCCTCTAAAGCCATAACACCATTACTGTTACGAGCATAAAACTAGCCCGATACTTACACGGTGTTTTCCGAGTCATTGACAACCTCGCACACATCGTATTAAGTATACAACAACAACAATTAATATTGGATCAACCCTCAAATCAAGAAAATAATCTATTTCATACAAATTTGGTAGGTACATTATAATTGGGTAGGTACATAAATAAAAATAACGATCTCGACATTTGGTATGGGAAAGTAATTTTAATTTCGTGATTTTGTCGTTGGTCCCATCCAGGTTCATAGGTATTCAATTTATTGACTCTAAGTTACATACCACTTAATTTAAATTCTACATCGAATTACCTACGCGCAAAGAAAGTCTTCCGTCAATGGCGTTGTTTGAATACAGAATGCACTTAGCGATTAGTGTCTTTAAAACCCGTCGTTTAGCTGAATTATTTACAAAATAACAGCACTTGCAGCTACCGTCACTCGAAAAAAGAGTAAAAATAAAAGCCTGAACAATTATCGATACTAAAACCGCTCTTCGTAATGTATGTATTCGATTGATTGATTGAACTTCAGGCCTAGCTAAGATGCCATTCTGCAATCGTATATGATAAGTGATAAGTAATAAATAAATGGGAATGACAGTTTTTTACGAAAAATCACGTGACCTTTAATGTATGAAACATTATTATGGACACGTTATGGCTTATTTATCGCACACGATAGAAAAATTTCATATTGGATGGCCTGCTGAAGTATAGTCAAAAGCAACATAATTGCGCTGAATTATAAATTAATTCAGAATTAAATTAATATTTTGTACATTGACTTTCAATGAGATGTTCGAAATTCAATCGGAGCGGCCATGACCGCGCCTACCGCGTCTATGTCCAGTCGCTATCAGATATATCCTAGCGTCCGAAGCGCTCAAAAATATCTGAACACGCCTCTATAGTTATGGCAATAAAGGCGTGTTCAGATATTTTTGAACGCTCCAGACGCTATGATATATCTGATAGCAATTATCGATGCGAGTCGATAATACTTAGTATTGTACCGTACGATCTGCACATATTGCCATGTTCATATTGTACACACTCGTACTGTCGTTTGTTTAATGGTTGCAATAAAAGTTTTGTATACATGGGTGTATCATAAGGTCATGGGTATTATTGTGAAATTTCAATACACCTGATTATAAATTCAGAATTAGCATTCAATGTTCATGATCGAATCGATTTTGTAGATTGTCTCTGTTGGCTTGTTACGGTTTTCGATTCCATTATTTTATCTATCGCCAATGTAAAAAACGTACCTTTTCAATCAATTGTGATATAGTACCTAGTAGTAATAAAAATCGAACGAAATGTACGTTTACTTGGTTGAGTTAAAAGGTTTGGGACGAAAGCAGAATTGGACGACTATATTTGACTAATACGAGTGGGATCCCCCAAAAGTATACCGAGATACAATCCATGTTTAGATAGTTGTCATGCACTACAGCTTCTAAACACATAGTAGGGGTATTCCTAACATAATGCGGTTCCCACGCCACAAATGAAGTCACTGGTTCAAAAGATTGACATTGATTTGACATAGTTAGCCGTCCAGTCTGTGGTCAGCAAAAAAATATTTAAAATCCATTGTTCGATTTTTTGAGCGTACTTTGTATTTTGATTTTTGGTCAGGCGTGAAGCCATAATTATGGATGTTATGATGAGCAAAAAGTGGGGTACACTCGCCATCAGATATATCGGAGCTGCCAAGGTGCTCAAAAATATCTGAACATCTGACGCTATAGCAATAGACGCTTGCTTAGACAAGTTGCCAATCGCTAACGCTTAATCGTGAATCGTTAAAGGCAGCTAACTGTCTTTGTCGCACTAATATGAAAGAGTGACAGAGTGGGAAAACTACGATACGCTACTAAGTGTTAGCGATTGGAAACTTGGCTAAGCATCCTGCTCAGATATTTGTAACCACTCTGGCCGCTCCAATATATCTGATAGCAACTCTACGAGGAATATTGCGTGGCACGTAAGGAGATACGGCTTTTTCACTAAGCACTTGGTGAACCAAGCTCTTCAAAACATAAAACATAATAGGTATATGATAATATCGTAATTACATACTTAAGCACGTAGAAAAAAACATATGGGTGTGAATAAATTACGGGATTTTGTTTTTGTGTTATTTAAGTACGTTAGCCTAAGGCTCACTATTAAAATAAAGTAAAATTGGATATTTGAAACCAATGACATTCTAATATTAATACGAGTAAGAACGATTAAAGAGCATACGTGCTTGAAATCAAATTATTTGATTAAGTTTGCTAAGGTAAAAAATACATGTCTCATACATGGGGGTATTATTATGAGCCAAAACAATATTGTCAATTGATCATTCATTTCTCAATGCCTTCAATCCACGATTGAAAAATCTAAACAGATTTTCTTCAAAATATGAACCTGCTCATGGCACAGATCTCTCTTCCGTATATCGGCCGTCCACTTTCCGGTTCAACTACAGATAATCACGTCGACACTTAATTACAAATTATTATGTGAAGTTTATCATTAGGAGGCTCTCTGGGGTCATTAATCCTCGTAACGCCGATGAGGTGTCGGATTAGAAAGCTCATTAGGTACTCAGCCGCTTTTACAGATTAATTAATCATTTACGTGCGCTTCCTTGTTGTTAACAGTATTCGAGTCGTTTAAGTACCGTCCCCTAGCTTCGCCTGGGCTGCTAAGATTTCACCTCATTTTAAAGTAGTACGCACAGAAACAGTCAGTCCTAAAATAGGAACTTATAACTTTACTCAAGGCGAAGATAGGAAGCCCAGGCGAAGTAAAGATTCATTTCTGAAGCATTTTTAAATTTAGTGTTATTTTATTGGGTTACATGTAAACATTCTTGTTTTCTGTTTTTGTTAGGTACCTGCTTGAAGTTAAAAACTTAACTTTTTTAATAATATCTTACTGCAATTATTGGATATAAATGTAATGCGTAAAATTATTATTTATGATAATTAAAAAACCTATTTAATATCAAAAAAAAATCAAATAAATCTAAAGTGTAAAACTATTTAATATCAAAAAAAATTCAAATAAATCTAAGGTAAAAATTAAAAAAAAACTAATGTAAATTACAATCCTTGATCCTTGACTAAAACTTTAAAAACCGATTTCTCCAAGATCATGGTGGCAAAGGAACCAATTCAAGATTATTACCGTTAAAAAAATCGGTTGCCAATCTCGGATATATCGAGAAATATAGGTACCTATATTGAGATCCTCCTATTTTTTCAAGTCGGTTAAAAGTGCAATAGCAGTTAAAAATATTTACCTAAGTAAGACCTATCAAAAATGTAATAAGCAAGAAACAATGTAATATTTGCAGTACCTATAAGTGAGTTGTCAGTCTGTTTGTCCGGCGAGCGGTGCCATGTGTGCGGAAGATTACAGCGGCTTCTGTTTGTGATAACGTGAGATAGCGTTTTATAACGTTTTATGTAAGGGGCTACGAGAAAAATGTGAACAGTCTTGTAGGTATGATTCCGATTTCCAAAAAGTCATGTGGGGTAAACGTACGCTGTGGGTAAGTGTAAGCAGTCCCATATATTTCAGTAAAAAATATTATGTGAATGAGAATTTTATTGAAAACCTGAATAAAAATACGCATTCATATTGTAAACGCTAAACACTAAACGGGGGTATAAAACGTCATATCTCAACCGTTTTTAATTTTACTTAGGTTCTCGGTTTTAAAAATCAAAAAATTCGCATGGCGGGCATTACAATAACATTCAGTGTAAACATAGACATAGACAAGTTGGCTAAGTGAAATGCGATAAGCGTTTCAGTTGATCCTCTGTGTCACTTACCCAACTTGATTACACAATCATTTTAATTACATAGATAACAAATAAAAAAACCGAATTCAACCGATTTCTCCAATACAAGAGTCTTGGTGCCAACGGGTTTGTCAAAAATACAACACAAAAAAAACCTTAAAACTATTTGAGTCAGCCGTGTGGTGACGGCAGTAAGAATACATTTGTCACCACCCAACTCCTCCTGCGGGTGTCGTAAAAGTGGACTAAGGGATTGAAGTGTCACTGATCATTATTTGATAAAAGAATGATGATGGGCAGCAGTGTCATCATAGTGGACACGTTACTGCGATCGCCAATCCACTTGCCCAGCGTGGTGATTATGGGCATTTACCTCCTAATGCGTAGACGCATAGTTAATATGAGAGGCCTACGTCCAGCAGATCATGATTTAAGTTGTTCCACATAATATGGAGAAGGAAAGGAGTAAATATCATTAAAATATTTACGTAAGATGTTTGGTATTGCCAATAATGTCGTTTTTATCCAAAACTTGTTAATATAGTTAAATAATATTATTGTGTAGGTACATAATGTACCTAATGCTTATTATTCTCATCAATGCTATATGATACGGCGCTAGTAGTT
The DNA here is from genome assembly GCA_025490895.1 of Thaumatotibia leucotreta. NCBI lineage: Eukaryota > Metazoa > Arthropoda > Insecta > Lepidoptera > Tortricidae > Thaumatotibia > Thaumatotibia leucotreta. The sequence goes on from JALPQI010005626.1 coordinate 28,090, forward strand.
TTTTAATAAGGGCATAATACGAAATCAAGTCTCGTGCTAGTTAATTAATTAGAATTACAATTAAAATCACATTAACGTATAATAAAAAACACGATAACACGTTTAACTAGTAATTAAAAATGTACTTAATACTTTTAGGGAGCTGCGTGATGACAGGTCGAATAAATATACTTGTCACCATCACAATCCTTCCCGTGGTTGTCTTAAGACGACTAAAGGCCCGGCCACGACATTGGTCTAAAGGCCCGGCCACGACATTGGTCTAAGGCGACCAGCGGCGAGCGAATCCATGAGTTGAAGCGGGAAGCCCATATGCGTACTCCCTGTCGCACGTATGGTTTTCCGCTAAGCCGGTCGCCTTAGACCAATGTCGTGGCCATGGCTTAAGGTGGAATTGAAGATTGACTGAATGAATATTCTTTTATAGAAGATTGATGGTGGGGTCTTTAACGCATATCGTGAAACACGTTCACAGATATATTTTTACGTAAATATTAATAAGTATTTATAATTTTAATTTAATATGTATGTGAACTAAAGGTTAAAGTAGGTATTTAAGTTTGTGATAAAACAAAGATTGGGTTCTAAAAGTGCGTGAGTATGAAATAATGCAAATTTTTACCTAAAAACGGTAAACGATCGGCGTCGTAGGAGTCGTTTCGTTTCCGCTAAAACTCTAAAGGTTTTTATAACTGATAGTTTTGGGGAGAACCTAAGATACTAGTTGGTAGTGACCCTGCCTACGAAGCTGGAGGTTTCGGGTTCGAATCCCGGCGAGAGCATTATTTTGTGTATTTATTTATCACAAACTTGGTCATGGCTGTCAATGTATTTCAGTATCTAGTCCCATCAATGTCCCAAGATATTTATTTATTATTATTTATTATTATTATAGCGCCACACAATACTCCTTTCACGTCTCCATACTAAGATAACTTTCGAACACGAACTTTCCAGTGGAAAGCGAAGGAAACCGCTGTATCAATTATGGCCCTATTGTACTGCGCGTACGCACCTAATGGGTCCAGTTACTGACCGCCCAAACCGGCAGCCATAAAGCTCGCTATCTGATTAAGAGGAAGGAAGTACTTAGAGACGCCGCCTATTACTTTTATTATTCTGTTTACTATGTACAATCAAGTACAAAAATATGTATCGAAAGAATCATCTCATAAATATGTTATATCGGTCTTAGGCACTGGTCTCACCGCGAGCTACTAAGCTATGAACTATCGGCTATAAACACGAACAAAAGATACGCACTCCCGTGTAAATAAAAGAGACACGGCGATACTCGCCCGGCAGTAATAGCTGATAGCTGGGCGAGTACATAGCCGTGTCTCTTTTATTTACACGGGAGTGCGTATCTTTTGTTCGTGTTTGTAGCCCATAGTTCATAGCTTAGTAGCGCGCGGTGAGACCAGTGCCTTACTAGTCTTATTACACAGAATTAGAGTGCATTGGGATTTTTGAGAATTTTTATATACACCTTATTTTGCATTTGTACTAAGGCGATCATGATAATATAAAGTGTATTTTTATACAGAAATATAATTATATTTATACAGAAAGCAAAATAATTTAATTATTTACAAATTAATATTATTACGATACGATCGAACCGGGTTACTCACGTAATTTTAAGACTAAGTTTTTTTTATGTATGAATTTATCTGATATTTCCAAGTATCGTAAAACGATTTCTATTTTTTTAATCGAATTGGTATAACCCCGAAATGGTCTCGTTGGCACCAAGTCGAGGTCTAATGATGGGATCTTGTAGAAATCGGTTGAATACGGTTGTACATTTTTTTAATTTGTTGACTATTCAGACTACGCCAGTATATTAGCTAACTGACTGCAATAAAATTCTGCATGAATGGTATGTAATATGTATACGATTTTGATCCGTATGCCTTTGACATATGTTCCAAAATGTATACATATTATTAGACGTACTGGCAGCAAACTCCGACTATGCTACTATCTCGCTCTACACAAAACAAATGGCAGATGACCATTCTAGAACAGCCTGTAGCCGTACCATGACTTTGCAAGTTTCGGTAACGTTAGGTTTTACTCGATACGTAAATCGGGCCATCGCTCGCTCCAATACGTAATTGCGAGCGCGATAGAATACATTACGTATCGAGTGAAGCCCTTAAGTTTCCTTTACTTTTCCTTTTCCCTCCGCCTCCATATAGAAAAACTCATGGTACAGCTACTGCCCGCGTCGAGCGCAAAAACAAATGAAGATCAACGTTCCAGAACATACCTGGACGATGGTCCCGACGAGGAGCCCGAAGGCCAAAGCGATGCTGGTCACGTTGCCGGCGGTGGTGCCGATGGAGATGCAGGAGGCCACGCCGATGGAGGTCAGCAGGAAGGTGCCCACCAGCTCGGCCACCAGCTGCCGCCAGATCAGCTTGTTGTCGGTCACATCCGAGAGGCCGAGGATGGAGCTGGTCCCTGTGGAGAGGTGCTGGTTAGTTACTCGAATCAGGCAGATGCAGTGGCAGAAAGAATACATTTCGACGCTGATCATGAACAACGCTGTATTCCAAAATAGTACGCGCTTGCAATTGGAATTCTAGTGCATCATTGTTAGAATTTAAATTACGACAAGATATTTGTCTACAGATGCAGCGTTGTTCATGATAAGCGTCGATTTGTTACCACCCCAACTCTCCCCGCGGGTGTCGTAAGGGATTGAAGTGTCACTAACCATTTATTTATAAGATTGATGATGGGCAGCAGCATCATCATAGTTGACACACTAGAGCGATCGTCAACCCGCTTGCCCAGCGATTATGGGCATTTACCTCCTAATGCCCCCCCCCCCCCCCCCTGGATCCGCGCCTGATTACATAGTAACCCCCTGAACTAAAAGGCCACACAAGGGTTTTGTGCAAAATACGTAAGTATAACCACAAAGTACCCAAATACCTTAAACTAAATAAATACCTTAAACTAAATAATCTCTGGTATAACGCTAATGCAAAGTAGGTTTTTTAAAGGGAACAAGGATACTTTATACCTATTTAGCTCAATTTTTAACGACACACGTATATTTCATAGTAAGTAATTATAACTAATTACTACAATTAACGAGATCATTAATTGAAGCTATTAAGTCATTCACGTGACTACGAGTATACACGTTTTTCCTACTTTTACTCTAGATATAAGGTAAATTAGGTATTAAATTAAGACGATGAGATGAAGAGGGCGCAAGCAATAGTTCCCTCTGTTTTTGCGATTTAAAAGAGTTTTGGCAATGTAGTGCTTACCACTGACACAAATGCAGTGCAAAATATTTTGCCTTCGGTTTTTGTAGGAAACGTCCGAATTTATCTTTCAGTCTCAATTACAGTGCAATAGATACTGAAGTTTGTCGTGACAGAAATATGAATTCGGACCTTTCTGTGAAAAACTTAAGGAAAAACATCTTGCACTACACCTGTATCGATAATACAGGCTGTAACAAAATCATGGTGATTTGTTTAAGGGTAGATACATTCAGGTTCGTATCCAGATTATGAAAAAGTAGAAGAAATAGATTTATGGAACTGGTCGTAGAAATAAGAAAACCCTAAATAGAAAAGGATTTTTTAGACATTTTTTTTCTTTTTCCTAATTGGAATTCGAAACTAAATTTACGCCTAAATGGATCACCGCTATTTTTGATTGTACCTATGAAATCCATGTACATTACGTTACAAGTGCGAAAAAAAATTAATTCGGTACTAGTTAAATTAAAACACGATCGAAAGGAGTTTTTAAATCGATACTAGTAAGTTTTTCAGTAGGTACAGGTGGCTCCAAAGTTTCGACCTGGCAAGAAGTGAACCTCTTGACGCACTAGTGTGTAAACAAAATCATCACCTATACTGAAAAAGTAATTTTTACACAGAGCACTTACTGTACAAAAAAGTGTTATTGTTATTACGATAACGTGAAAAATATTAGCTATAAATAATAAGTGTGTCATAAGTAATACAAATAGCATAAAAGTTGTAAACAAAGTGTACGGTGATTTAAATCGATTCGATATGCAAATTTGCCTATTTCTGTACCTACAGTCTAGAATACTACACATGTCAACACACAAGAAAACAATAATAATAATATGGTATCCGCCACGTGTATCCCTTGCTTTTAGATTATTTGTCTTAAAAGGCCTCTGCGCTGTTGGCTTTGGCCCCACGTATGCCTCCCAAAGGTCCCGGACCCCATGGTCCCGAGATAAGGTAAAGACGAATATTAATTTTATCAAATCTTTTTAGTCTACAGGGTGATCGCGAGCATTGCATTCAGGACAACAAAATAAACAAAAAATATGACCTTATGTCAATGTCACCAAACAAAAAAAAAACAATTTATGAGTACCTACTTTTCAACATTGCCAGTGTCAAATTAAAGCAAAAATGAGTCTAGTTTTTTTTTACTTTTTTATTTTATTTCGTTAAGAGTTTAAATTTTTTTGATTATCAGGCAAAGGATATGGTAATAGTGGAACATATTGTGGTAGCGTTGTAATCTAAAATAAGATTTATGACCAGTCACAGCGACAAACTTATTTCAAAAAAATGTATTAGGTATCCCTTGAATCAAGCCGAATCCAGGTATTTTCTTTATAACACTGAAAGTTCTAAGCATGGTCACTAATACTGTGAATACACGATTAAAATCCCTCGCAAAGCTCATGAGCACCCTGTATAATGCACATTTTACAATTTAGAAATTTATTTTAAAATAATTATTAAGCCTATTAAAACAGGTAACTCATAACATTGTACATGTATGTATTGTAGTTGTATTTACCCTGTTTTAATTTTTAACTTTTTACTTGGTGCTATTTCTAGCGTAGCTTTGTTTATTTTTCGTACGTATTTTTTTTATTCCTAATTTGATTAATTACCTATATGAATATTTTATGTAAATTTAATTAAAAAAGTAAAATGTAAATAAAACTACATTTCGACTTCACTCTCTCCTTTTACCCTCAGGCAAATACGAATTATTATTATGGCTATTTTATGTTTTCATGGAAAGTCTTTATTTTTGCAGAAACAGAAATATATAAATAAATCGAAAATACCCTTACTCTTCTGCATCTCATCCATAGCGTAATCCGTCTTCATTTCCACTTTCTACTCTTTCTAGGACCGTCCGACTCAGACCGCACCGTTTGGTAAAATTGAACGAAAGTCTAATTCTGTTCCTAATTGAAAAATTCCGCGGTCTCTTGCGGTGAGGGTTCAAGTTGTCGAGCGAGTGCGCAAGCGAGCGACTGGCGTGGCGACTTGACCGCGACGCGACTTGAACGAGAGTGAGTGCTGGGATGACAGTGCGACGGTGAAACGGAAATCTCATTACCAATGTTATTATACGCATGTTATCTCGCGTGCTCGCGCCAGTAACGGCCTAACTTTACGCGTATCCGTATAATCTTACGCGAAAAGCGTTTGTAACTCGATGTGACAGTACATGAACATGCCAATAGTTGGTATTGAAAAACATCCCACCGTTTGTTCAGCTGAAACGTTCACATACCTAACTTACCACCATACGGCATTTAAAAACAAATACATCAATTATGTACTCGAATTTCGTGGAAACAAGGTGTAATAATTGAAAGTTATGAAATGCGTATAGGCACGACGGGTAATTAAAATTATATTAAGCTGTGTTATCTTTTCAATTGTTTTGAAGGTTGGTTCCTTGAGAGTATTCCGTTTTCAATTGCTACTTAGTTAATGGACGTCTGTTATATGTATTACTGACGGTTCAAGCCCTCATCTAAGGACATAATCCAGAAGCGATTACTCAAAACATTAGGTTTGGCCCGATTGAACCTTACTCGTATTGACTAATACGTATTTAGAGCGATGACGCGTAGTTGCAGAACACTCAACCCTAGATCACTCTAGAACTATGTCAAACTAACAAGTTTTAGGAAATCTCTTACTATTTGATTTATATCGTCACTGCGACAAAGTTATAATTGGTTGACTGTACCTTTTAGTGTACTGCAGGATGACTTGCGGTAGCAAAAGCTTTTATGGATCACAAATACGAGTATCCTAAATCCTGTCCCATCTCCGACCACCTAGGGGATACAGCCACCACTCACCCGCTGCTAAATAGCTATATGTGTCTAATTAGATCGTTACATTTCTTTACATACAGCCCTTTATTAAACATAAATGCTTTTAGAATCAGGAAATCAGTCAACAATTGGCAGAATTTTGAAGAATTTAAGACAGCTAGTAGTTAGCTCCAAAGATGAACCCCATAGGGAAGAACCAAGCAAATATACGCATGGTAGGCAATAATGTCATTATATTGAAATTAAACTTTACTTGGACCTAGCCTGAACTCTTGAGCATGCTTATCAGTAGTAATAAAATTTCAGTAAGCAAGAGTGTGTTCAAGATAAGCCCTCAGATAACATTATGGTTGTTGACTCACTACCACAAATCTGCTACCTGTGATACTATTACTGTGACGTGATAATAATTAAAATGTCACCGTTTACAGTCCAGATAAGAAACATGACACCTGTCGGTTTAATACATAATTATAAGGCCACTTTTAGTGTGGTATAACTTGAAAGTTATACAATTTACGCGAAACTGAATGACTTCGGATTTTGCCTTCAATTATGACGAGGGAGAGAACGAAAAATAATGTGATATTGCACCGAGAAAAATATTTAACCAAATGACTTCGCTCATTTATTTAATTTCTAGTATCTACACCCTACACCCAACCTTAATTTGACAGCATTAATAAATTTAATTTGATTTAACAATCAAATTGATTTAACTACTAAACTGTTTTTGATGAGATTTTACCCCAGTAATGTCGTCAATATTTTGTTCCATTTGTCTAACATTTTTTAATGTATTTTATTGATTTATTTGAGTTAATACCGGCCGAAAGGGTGAGGTTTAAAAAAACATTGCAATCTAGAAAAAACGTACAATCACAACGTTAAAGTTTTTAGATTCTAACAACTGATACAGAAATAGAACAGCTTATTTTTGGTTGTAAACACAATTAAAAATTAATTACTAGTCTCGTCTCAATGTGAGCTCGACTGCAAAAAATATTGAAATGATCGCTTGACGCAACACATCCGAACACGGCGCATTTTATCAAAATTGTTGTTTTTTGTCACTATCCAATTATCAGGCACTGGTATATCACCGCGAGCTACTAAGCTAGCTGGGCGAGTATCGCCGTGTATCTTTTATCTACACGTGAGTGCGTATCTTTTGTTCGTGTTTACAGCCGATAGTTCATAGCTCATAGCTTAGTAGCTTTCATATAACTCAGTACGAATATTCAAATTAACAACTAAAATAACTGATGTTAAATGAACATTGTAAAAAACATATTGTTAACATTTTTGGAGTTGGCACAAAATTGGCGAAACCAATTTTATAAAGCTGTTAGTAATTGAATTACAAGGCTCGTTGCTTCCTGAATGGCTACCATCAGAGATTATAAATAATAAGGATTGGCAATGTCCTGTATTGAGAACGGCATTTCAAACTGAAACAAACAATATATAACTTATTAAGTTTAATAAAAGGTACCCTAGGTCTAATTGTGTCTGGGATACAAATGTTTTCATGGCTTTTACCCATCTATTACTACCATTTTTACATAATTGATGTTTATACGTTTTAATTGCATTTATTGTAAATTTTATTTCATAAAAAACATAGTAAGACAATAAATATGTATATCGACGGTCCCTACGTAAGTTGTCGTAACTTGAAATTTGGGTTTTTCTTTTTATTTCATAAAACATTATATCTTTTAGCAATGTTTCCGTTCCACGAAGAAAAAATTAAAAAAATCTATTACAAATAGGTTTTTGACACCCGAAAACTATCGTAACTTAAAAAAAGCACCGTCGTATACTGTAGTAAGTGTACTTACGACAGTTAATACGGGGCGGCCACCCGCGCTCGCGCAGCGTAAGTTCCAGTTACGATCTTATACGCGGTGGGGCAGAGGTTTTTCAAGAGCGACCAAAAAATAACAACTAGATGAGACAAAATGGATAAACGATACATTCTATTCGATAAAAGTAAGACACTGCATCGGAAACAAACTCAAAGTAATTGCGAGACCAAAATTAATTTTCGAAACGGCCGTTGGAGTTAAACGAAATGTAGTCTGAGATGAAATAAAAGACGCTACAGAAATAAAAATGATTTAAAACCACTAAGCAAAGTTAGCAATCTGTTCGAGTTCACAAAAAAATCAGGCGTGAATTTCTTAGTATGGATGCTGACAAATTTTTAATAATACCGGTGAATACTGTAGTATGTTATCACTTACCACAACTTACTTCGGAGTTGAAGGTCGGTGTTTTGTCTTAAGTTTAACATACTACTATTTACGTTGGATTTTATTTATTTTTTTGTGTTGTATGTGTACTTGAGACATTTTTCGTCGGAAATTGTTTTTGAATTTCTATTGTAAGTGATATTTAAGACAGTATGCGCCGGATCGAATACAGAGTTACTACAATTTACAATTATAATGTTGGCGTATTTCAATAATTTCCGCTCATTATATAGGTTCGCCGCATCTTTTTGAACCAAACGATAAGTAAATGCATAAGTCATTGTAATAAAACGGTATTTTTTTGTGATAGTGACGAAGACAAAACAATAATATCACTTACATTATTAAATACTGCAGCAATTGGTGGGTTCATTTATGAGTATTTAGTCGTCATTCATCAGTGAAATCATCGTCTGTAGTTCGAAGATTTGACCGCTGACTGAATGAAACCGCCAACAACTGCAGTATCTAATCATGAAAGCGACACGACTGTTCTTTAAGGTTATAATTACGTTGAAAAACATTTGATATCGATCTTATATGATGTAGTTGAAGCTGAAGGCATTTTTGCTAACTGATTTTTTATTATGTCTTTGAGAAAGGAGTCATTAATCTGCCATGTCTATAATTTTAATTTCAAAACTACGTTCCTAATGCTGAATGATAGACTGTTTTTATGTACTAACTAAATGCACAAAATTATAATAAAACGGCTAAATTCATGTATATTCGGTACATATAAAAAGTGGATAATAAACTGATGAGCAAGGATGTCATGTCCGACTGCGGGTTTATGTCACCGAACACTACGTAACAGCTAGATGATAAGCACACGAAGTCACTGTGTGCACAAAACCATCATTATTAACTCAGAGATTACCGGTTTCCATGCCGTTAGCTCAGTCCAGCCCCATTTTTACCGTACCAGCATCCTCGCTTTATCAAAGCGTTTAGAAAATGCAATGTGCCTGTATCGTATGCGTCCACCACAGCCGAGTTGTCTATCTCCCTATCCTTGACACTCCAAATGTGCTCCGAGTCTTGTAGACTCATTACGTCGTTCCTTACCGAAGTCGTACGGTATCTCATAAACACCCGAACTGCCAAGTGAATTTCCGTCCTTTGGAGATCGTAAGAAGTACTCATATTGGTATGAGGACGCAAAATGGTCTTAATGCTACACCTTCGGCGTAATAGGCGTCCAATTCCGTTTGTCACTCCTGTAATATGAGGCAAGAATGATGGTGCCCTCTCTACTGTGTGGTGATGTCGAAACGTCCCTGAGCTCCTTGTACGCTGACTTTGTCTCCAACCATATCTGTTCCTCTCCGAGCTCTCCAACGTCTCGTCTGACATGTTGCAACATTTGTAATAGTTTAGATAACAGGAGGTAATAAATAGGAGATGCCTGTGTCCAGCAGTAGACTGAAATAGGCGAATGATGTGATGTGAATAAAATATATAAACTCATTTCGCAAGTATTGTGAATCACAGAACCGCGAGAACAGGTTTGCGAGATAATAGTATAAGCCAGTTAGCAGGTAGCTTTTCTATAGACTTTTTGTGACAGACGATCATTCTGACCTAGCATTAATAACCCATCAAGAAAACGAAGTGTCCTATCCACCTCTCTCTTAAATGTGAACTTTATTCTGGGATGCATCTCATTAAGATCGGTTAGTAACACAACACTATCAGGAATTACAGCAAAAACGTCATCCACATCTTGTAACCAGCATCTCGGCCTATTCAGACAACTCTTGAATGCCCTCTGCTTTAATTTATCCATAAAAATGTTGACCAGTATCAGAACTACATTATAAGAGATCTCTTTGCTTCAATCTGCAAATAACACTCCACTCGCCAAACGAAATAGCAACTATTCAGGAAATGTTCGATGAGTTTCATGTGCACAGTCGTTACGAGCTACAATATCTTTAATTATTTTTTCAACACACTTGCTGTGTATTGCTTGCATGCATAGCGGAAAAATAGAAAAATAGAATAGTGAAATTCCCTAGGGAGTATAAGAAATGTTACTACGTCATTTAATAATATTTTGTCTTAAAACTGATTTTTTTGTTGGCAAGTGTGATGAAAAACATTGTATGTATCACGGTCGGTAAGCGGAAAACTAACTTGAGTCATTAAAATCCCTCCACCTACGGCGTCGGGCTTCTAATACTCTTGTTAGTTCTTACCTCCCTTGATGCACAATGTACTATTATAGTTTCCAATACTCGCTAACAATGAAGCTACATCAAACTCAACTACATAGTCTCGTCTTCATTCAACACGACATTTTCCAAAAACTGTATAAAAACACTGTGCCTGATCTATTTTTGATATTAATACATACACTAAAAACGATTAAGCTGCTTAATTTTCTCAAAATATTCCATTAGGGTTCCATAAAAATACTATGAAATTGTTTGTTAAATGGCATAATATAGTAACTAACAAAAAGTTTTTATAATGTTTCCGCAAAATAATGTTGTAAATAACAGATACAACAAAACTTACACGCATAATTCCAACGTATCTTGTAGTATGTATAACTTACGATCAATGACCATTTATGACCACCGGCGTAAAGTGAAGTAAGTAATACATACCACAATTTTTAGATTCTCTTCTCCGTCATATACTGTCGTAAGTGCAATTCCGGCAAAAATATGAATAATATCAGAGAAGTAATTATATCACTGTAAAGATAGTATCTTTGTTAATGTTTATGCCAATTTTCAAAGCAATCCCTTGAATTATGTGACTACCGTACACATTTCAAACTTTAAAGTGCTCTCCTGTAAACTTGCCATTTTCAACTTACGACAACTTACGTAGGGGCCGTCGATATGAAAATACTGAAAATAACTAACTACTTAGTTGAGATCACCGAGATCCGAACCTTGAGGGAGGGTTCCCATAATGCTGGCTGCGTTCCCCCTTTGGATGCGGGTGGCGCAGGACCGGTCATTGTGGCAATCTTTGGGGGAGGCCTATGTTCAGCAGTGGACGTCTTTCGGCTGATATGATGATGATGAGCTACAAGTTTTCGGGCGTCTAAGCACCACGGCCCCAGGGTCTCGACAGCGAAAGCCTTATATATGCTGATCCAAAAGAGCGATATAAATATATAGCGATAAAAAAATAATATATGTGGAAAACACACACACACAAATGTGTGTTTTCCACACAAATGTGTGTTTTCCACAATGGTCCTAGTGGTCAATTTCGAGCAATCCGAATCACCCCTAAGAATCTGACAAATAATGTAAAGTAAGTCATAAGCTGCGACCGTATATAACATGGACGTCTAACGCCAGCTCATAAATGCCCCCAAAAACAATTGTTCAATTGTGCCAAGATGGGCAGGACATTTGGGTACTTTGTGGCAGGACATAGCGATTTTCTTACCACCGCGCATATTTCGGCGCAACATCTTTGACAAACGTTTATAGAATATAGCCTATCAAAACTTTGATGGACCAATCACAACTATTTTTAAATGGCGGTTTAAGTTTTTATATGTTGATATTCAAAATCCATTACCGTGATGCATTGAAGAAGAGGTGACACTTGTCACCTAAAATTCAGGACCATTTTTGAAAAGCAATTTAGTGTGGCGTGTGGCTTCCATGTTTTATTTGTTCGTAGGTCATAAGTTAATCTGAGAATAGTCCAGCAAGAAATTGATCAGGGCCCGACGACAATCGGAGTATTTTTGTATTGCGGCATGAAATAAGCTTGTTTGAAGATTGCTTGTCGTTTTTATGAACTCATCTCTCGCTATGTTAGTAGCTCGGATCAAACATCTTTCTCACGATTACATCTTTGCGGATATAATATGAGATGATTTGCATAACTTATTGTACGGACGACGGAAAATGTATGGTTACACTTATATTATGTATATCTTTACCCATTGTAATAGGGTGTCTATGTATTTTTTCGTAATTACATTACAATTCTATTCCAAAAGGTTTATTTCCCGGTCACAAAATTGAATGATGATTTGAATAAGATAAGTAATAATTCATTAATAACTGAAGGACATCATATATATGGAACGTGCTAACAACTCATAACCTTATATAATTTAGTGTGTAGATGACCTCTTAATGAGTACCTACTGCAGTTGCCATCAGATATATTATATATGGGCGGATTTTTATTTTGTTGTAGTTTTTTTAATTTTCCAAATTTGGATTTTTTTATATTTTTTCTACTCAGAATCGCGAGCTCTTTCGATCCTCATTATCAGAAAAAAGTGTCCCAAAAATTCCATGCATTTTTTTGTCTTCCACTGAGTTACGGTCGAACAAAGTGTATGAAAAATAGTAACTCAATGGAATTTTTTTTTGGGCCACTATTTTATTTCTATTAGAATTGAAAGAGTTCGTGATTCTGAGTAGGAAGAAAAAATGTAAAAAAAACAATTTGGAAAATTTTAAAAATAACGTAACGTCAGGAGCGTTCAAAAATATCTGAACACGCCTTTATTGCCATAACGATAGAGGCAAGCCGCTAATTATTGTTTGTTTGTGTGGTCTTTTAAACATATTGATACCAAAAGGGACCAACAATACTTTAGCGTTACGTTAGAGGGCGTGTATGAATAAGGGGCCAAGTCATGTACAAAATAAATAAATATCTTGGGACATCTTACACAAATCGACCTAGTCCCACGGTAAGCTCAATTAAGGCTTGTGATGTGGGTACTAGGCGACGATATACGATAATAGACAGATACATATACATAGATACTTAAATACATAGACAGCCATGACCAAGGAACAAATATTTGTGATAAATAAATACACAAATGCCCTCGCCGGGATTCGAACCCGGAACCTCCAGCTTCGTAGGCAGGGTCACTACCAACTTGGCTACGGAGGCTGACAAAAGAAATGAAAACAAAACAAAAATTGCTTACGAATAGTTAGCGTACCGACGCGTGCGCCCGCGCCGTTTGTCACGTCACGGCTGAGGAGGCATCCCAATAATCACGAGTGACCTTTTTTTCGTATTCTTTTTACAACTATATTAATACTTACTCGAAATCAAGAGCTCTTCTGATACAAAATGGCAATTTTTGAAGGACGGTGTTTATGCGGCAATACGTTTATGTTTTGTCATCAAATAGTTGATTCTACTATAGACACAAAAATCAGATCAGTAGCCGTCACATGAGTTGGAAAGTAAAGGATATGTTAAGTATTACTCGATATGTAATGCATTCTATCGCGCTCGCACTAATATATTGGAGCGAGCGCGATGGCCTGCTTTACGTATCGAGTTACCGATACTTGCTAAGTCATGGGACGGCTACTGTTCCCTAGTCAAATTTACAATAATATAAATGTTGATTTTCAAGTCTAGGACTGAAGATTAAAATCTATAAGAATGCCTCGTTCAAAGGTACACTTGAAAAACAAAAACGTATTAAGATAACCTTGCTAAAATCAATATTAGCTAATGTATGGCTATTTTGGGTGAACTGATATCAGCTTTCAGAACGACAACCTTTTACACGATACACTATCAGCGTAATAGGAATAATAAATAGACGCAATAGCAAAATAGGTAAGGTGGTAGATTCTGACCAACCATATTTTGTTGACAGTTATTTCCTTGCGATTTAAAAAGAAGTTATTCTTTTTGATAAAAGTTGATGATGGTGATGGTTACATAGTAGGTTGTAGGGACCGGAACCGTTATTTTCTCCATATAAAAGGAACGGTTCTTTTTTCGTTTTTTCGTTCTTCGGTATATAAATTGTAAGTTAATGGAGTAATTTAAAAATATGATAAGTATTATCCCACAATGTCGTAACAGATGTGCTTACCATAGAAAAAATCAACTGCGAAAGACTCTGGTTGTCATGGGATTCGAACCCGCTTCCTCTGGATTGGCGATGTTAAGTATTGTTAATTACATAAGATATTGAACAATACAAACAGAGTATACAACATTTTAAAATATTGGGCTAATTCGAGGTTTTTGTAACATACCGGTAGGTCGGTGGTAATATTTTTATAGGTACTAAGTGTTATTAACGCCGATTAAATTCGACACGACAAAGCGCACGAGCATATGCAAGTGCTGCACACGCATAATATGCTGTATTATATTATAGTGTATGTATGCTATATTATATTGTAGTTTATAACTATTTTATAGTGTGGCTTTAACGGGTAAGACTCAAAAAAAATCCTGGATTCAATACAAAAAGACAGTATTATAGGGCAGTCGTTATTGAAACCGGTGCCTTATGTATAAAGGGCTATTAAAGGTGCTCATTTGTTAATTTTTTAAGTATTTTAATAAGTATTCGTTCTAATTATTAAATTTCATATTGCTCAACATTTTTTATGATTTTTTTGTGTTTTTATACTCTGCAATCAATAACTATACCACAATTGTTTCTTTGTATGGAAAGCGATGACACCTTACGTAATTACGTAAACACCTGTGCCAAAGTAGGAAGCTTGTAGAGCAAGTTATTGTGGTTATAAATAATTATGTCTTCGTTGCCATCGTGCCGGCCAATTTGTCGCATTAGCACCTGGCTGCCATTGCCACGGCCACTTAACGTCGACCACAGACCTAATATTTAAATAGACGCCCGATATTGGAGCAATCCATGAAAACATCTACTTTTTGTCGCTTACGACTCACTATGGTAGATACCCTAATAATATATGCTAGCTGTTAGGAAACACTGTCAATCTTAAAGCCTTGATATGTTATTATTATGCCGTAACTCAGCTTACTAATTTAATTCTTCAAAAGTATTGAAAACACAGTGTCGCTTACAACATGTTTTCATGGAATGCTCCTATTATTTCATCATCATCATCGTCATTTCAGTCATTTATCGCCACTGCTTCTCTCCTAGTACGCAACTCATCTCGGTCCTGAGCCCATCTAACCCAGAAGTGTCCCGCAATTTTACGTATGTCGTCTTACGTCGATATTGTTTATATGTATTTCATATCCCTGCGGCCCTAGCTACTCATCTCTTTTTGATTGTATTGATTCAAAAGAGATGGGTAGCCGCGTGGTGTGACGGGCCGTTATCGGCTTAGGGCGGTGAAACGCTCGGAAAAATGCCCATTTAAGCCCTATACATTCGCACTGTACTTGCTTTGTAGAATCCTATTTAAGTGCCATGAAGATCAAATTCTTTCACAGACTCGCTTACTTGTGGCCTCTAGTAAAATTATAAGTCTGTGTCCAAACATGCGTTTCGATAACTTGCATTACACTACTAAAAAGTCCGATTGTTATTCATAAAGCTGAGTGGTGACAACTGCTTTTTCGAGAAAAGTCTCGCCGTGTCTCATATAGGATCGAGTGGAGTTGATAGCAGAACTATATGCTTTTGTATTTTTATTATGAACGTATGTACCTAGTGGTGGATGCGGGTGGCACAGGACCGGTCATTGTGGGAATCTTTGGGGGAGGCCTATGTTCAGCAGTGGACGTCTTTCAGTTGATATGATGTCGATGATGATGATGTACCTAGTTAAGCACGAAGTAAATTTATTTGTTTTATTTATAAATCAACCAGCCAATCAAATAAGGTCAAACGACACGATATAATGTTCAAGAAAATGAACGATATAATTTAAATTTTAACCGACTTCAAAAAAGTAGGAGACTTTCAATTTAACTTTTTTTTGTATGTATGTTACCCGATATCTCCGAGAATGGTGTACCGATTTTAATTTTTTTGTAAGTTTAACGGGTATAACCCCGTATGGTTCCGTTGGCACCAAAGGCATGCGTGGTCTGATGATGGGATCAGATCTTGTAGAAATAATAGTTCGGAGCAGGTTTTTATTTTTTTTTTTGTATTTGGGATTATTAGATAAATCTGAAGCAAGAATTTGCAAGTTTTTTACTTGATGTTTAACACTTATAAACATTTTCCTATTCGTATTTTCTAAATACAAATCCGAAATTAACAAATCCTAATAATAATAATTATTATAATTGCTACGTATAATACTTTATTGGCTACAATCGCGTACACTTCTTGTGGACTTACGTCATTGTGAATTTGAGCCACAGAAGGCTTTGTCCATTCGACACGAGATTGTTTTGACCAGAGAACAGTTGGGAAAAGAGACTGTAAATCTGGATGTAGGCGGCGCATCATTGGGACCCTCGAGAGTATACGGTGTGTTACCATGATATAGGCTTTTATTGAATGTGATGTAGATTTTTAGCCACATCGTTAGCATTATTTGATTAAAAATTCTGATTTTAAAATTAATTATCTTTCTAAGAAAAGTTAGTTGAGAAGCTATGTACTTCAAAATGAATCGTTACTTTTCATTAGTCTTTGACAGACCGCAGCTACTCGCAACTTTTGACAAGTACCAGGGTGCTTAGACAAGTTGCCAATCGCTAACGCTTTATCGTGAATCGTAAACGAAAGGCAGCTAACTGTCTTTGTCGCACTAATATGAAAGAGTGACAGAGAGGGAAAACTACGATACGCTACTAATGCCCTGGCCACGACATTGGTCTAAGGCGACCGCGACCGCGGCGAGCGGGGCGGCGAAAACGGTCTAAGCGGTGAGCATCCCACGACAACGGTCTAAGCGGTGAGCATGCCACGACAACGGTCTAAGCGGTGAGCATGCCACGACAACGGTCTAAGCGGTGAGCATGCCACGACAACGCAGCTGTCTTAGCGGCATTGAGCGAATGGGACGTAATCAAAGGACGCAAAATTTCACAATTAAAAGTGACCCTTCAGTGTGTCGAAAGTATCTCGTATTTTATTACAGAGAAGGTGTGCACGAAGTAAGTAGACGCCGGTATACCTTGGGAAAATTCAGCCCTTGTTTAATGAATACAGGAAAGTACCCCCTTAGTGTAGATACATTCGATTATGTACTTCAACATTTGGATCCGCATTTGCGCAAACCGAAACTTTCACTTATAAACGCCTCTATGTCCAACATCGCGGAGCGAATAAAACAAAATATTTTTCGCTATTCTATCCCCCACTACGAAATCAACGAATCACGTTTTGTGTAAAGATCTAATATCGTAGAATAGGGGGATAGAATAGCGAATGCTCGTTTGGCCTGAATGCACCTTTACGTTTTAAGGTTAAATGACACTTTCAAAACCAAAATCCTCATACGATGTTTGTAACCGTCTGAAAATCCAATTTTACCTAAAATACTATTTCGGAACCCGGACGGTTAAAAGGATTTTGGTCGTGCGGGCTGTCAAAGGCATACAATTGTCGTCAACCATCGACAATTCCGTAAGAATAATAATTATTAAAATAAATAAATATAATAAATATCCTGGGACATCTTACATAAATCAACTTCGTTCCACGGTAAGCTCATTTAAGGCGTAATGTGGGTACAAGCGACGATATATATAATAGATTGATACATATACATACACACCCCATGACCGAGAAACAAACATTTGTGTTAAATAAATATGCAAATAATGCCCTCACCGGGATTCGAACCCGGGACCTCCAGCTTCTTAGGCAGGTTCACTACCAACTGGGCTGCGGAGGCTGAATAACAGTCTGATTAGCTATTATGAACTCGTCTCTGGTCCCACACCATTGTTATGAGAACTGTCAACTTGTCATGCGTTCGTGCATCACTAATATCATCTATATTATCCTGTCATATAATAATATGTGTAGGAAATAGTGCCGATTCTGTACGCGTATCGCTTTTGTCGCCTGGCGTGGTGCGAGACAGGAGCGTGTTATAAGCGAATAGCGTTTATTGTGACACGTCCATGTATAATAGATTTAAGTATTAGATAAAATAAGCTACTAGCTCTAACGGTAAGTAGTTCTAAATTTATGCACGCTATAGGCCATGATATTTTGTATAACATCCACAACACAAGCCTTAATTGTGCTTGTCGCATTCCACGAGAATGTCGGGGACGTGACGCCATTCTTTGCGTACATCTAAGACAGTTACGAATACAATTTTTGGTGTATCTTAATTTTATAACTGGGTGTTTGTATTTATAAAGCGTTCTCGCACTTTCCATATATTTATAAGGTGGATTCCACTATTTCGTGGATGTGGGTACCTCAAGCGCGAGGGTATCCCCGGTATACTAGCCGGGACAGTCGGGGGAGCATCGTGATACACGATCCCAAGATGCTCCCCATAACGGAAGAGATGGCAACGCCACAGGGGAGTTTAGTGGGTATTCTTCTCCTTGGAGGAGCGTGCCTCACATACCCGTGTTGATGATGCGTAAATGCATTCTCCCCTGCGTCAACAAAAAAAGGCGGTAGCGTTTTTAAG
Organism: Thaumatotibia leucotreta; assembly: GCA_025490895.1. Lineage (NCBI taxonomy): Eukaryota > Metazoa > Arthropoda > Insecta > Lepidoptera > Tortricidae > Thaumatotibia > Thaumatotibia leucotreta. Next base: position 46,782 of record JALPQI010005626.1, read on the forward strand.
GAAAAACGCTTAAGCTCATCGCTCACGGCACCACTCAAGGCCGTATCATGCGAGGTTCGATACGCGGAGCAGCGTGAAGGTTCAGATCAGACTAGATTCAAAAGTGTTTCAATATGGGTTTTTATTCATTTATTGATAAAGATTTTGTCAAATTATGTTTTTGAGTTTTCATCGACGACTGAACTGTTATTGTCATTTCACTGAGCGCTCATCAAAATTATCATTGTAGTAGGTGCTGCTTCTTTTTTTGAAAATGCATATATATCTAACGATAAGTTTCTTTGACCTATTCCCCATGTCAAAATAAAGGTAAAACCGTGCCACTATCATCAAGCAAGAAATCGCATGTAACAACTCGCTGCCCCAATATTACAAAGTTCTATGTTGCACTTTTCTAAACTTTCAATTAAAAAAAAGCATTGTGACAACCACACTTAATCCAGATTTAAAAACTGAAATGTATCCAACAGAACCCTGTAATATTCGGGTAACGACCTGTCAACGTTACGTTATTGTAAAGTAATTATTTATTATGGTATGGCAAATCAACGGTATAAGGCACTGATCTCACCGCAAGCTATGAACCATTGGCTATAAACACGAATAAAAGATACGCACTCCCGTGTAAATGAAAGAGATACGGCGATACTCGCCCGGCGGTGATAGCTGATAGCTGGGCGAGTATCGCCGTGTCTCTTTATTTACACGGGAGTGCGTAACTTTTGTTCGTGTTTATAGCCGATAGTTCATAGCTTAGTAGCTCGCAGTGCCAAAATAAACCTTTTCTAAGTAAATCTCCCGGCGTGTGCCTAAAATGCCTAAAATAAATTAACTACCTAGGTACCTAATTCCACGGATTCGACCATTTTTTCTGCCATCAATCTCGTATCAAATCGCTGTGACTAATGGCTTCTCCGAATCGCCTGCATTTGTTTTTTTACTGAAACATCAAGCCTGTCCTCTGTATTTTGGTAAACAAGGAAATTGTGTTTGAAGTTTTATATATATTACGAATAATATTTATTCGAACCATTTTGTTTTTGTTTTGTGACGGTAACATGCTAAAATCTAACTTGCCTAAATAGTCGTTGTACGGTTGGCCGCGGGTTGACGGCAGAAAAGAATAATAAAAAAATAAATAAATAAATATCTTGGGTCATCTTACACAAATCAACCTAGTACCACGGTAAGCTCAATTAAGGCTTGTCGTGTGGGTACCAGGCGACGATATATATAATAGATAGATACATATAGATACTTAGATACATACACAGCCACGACCAAGGAACAAACATTTGTGATAAATAAATACACAAATAATGCCCTCGCCGGGGTTCGAACCCGGAACCTCCAGCTTCGTAGGCAGGGTCACTACCAACTAGGCTACAGAGGCTGACAAATGTATTTTTACTGCCGTCACCACACGGCACAGCGAATGCTCGTTTAGTCTAAATGCACCTTAGAGATTGAAGTGTCACTGACAATTCGGCAATTGAACATTGTTGATAGGCAGCAGCGTCATCAACATCATAGTGGACTCACTACTGCCATCGCGAACCCGCTTGCCTAGCGTGGTGATTATGGGTATTATTTACCTCCGTATAGACGCATTACGTCTATACGCATATACAGGGTGGAATGGGACGACGATCCTTCCCGCTACCGACCGAGTCTACCAACCATTGCGATGAACTTTCAGTGTAGTACCAACATAGAAATATCTTTAAAAAAAATTACCCCTCATACAAAGTGAGTGACTAGTTACATTTCAATAGTATGGAAAAGTCAATTTTCCATGTACGCTTTCAATGTTGGTCCCCTAAAGTTGCATTCAGACCAAATGAGCATTCGCTATTCTAACCCCCTATTCTACGAAATTCGATCGTTACACAAAACGTGATTCGTTGATTTCGTAGTGGGGGATAGAATAGTGAATTCTCGTTTGGTCTAAATACACCTTTACTGAAAGTTCATCGTAATTGTTGGTAGACTCGGTCGGTAGCTGGAAGGAACGTCGTTCCTTCCCACCCTGTATAATTTTAATTAGGTTAGGAGAGGCCTATATCCACTCTGTTGCATATCATCAATTTTCTATAAGCGAATGGTCAGTGATACAAATCCCTTAGTAGACTCTTACGACACCCACGAGAAGAGTAGTTAGTGGTGATAACTCTATTATTTCTTTATCATATTTATTTTCAAAACTACAATTTGTGTATTTTACAGACAAACGGGTCTTAATCGCGTAAACTTACGTTTAATTATATCCTGACGTTTCGGGCATGACGATGTTGTGAGTGTTGTGTGTAGGCCTAGTGACAACCCTAGCCTAGAAGTGAATAATCAAGATCAAGTGCGGGTAGTTCGAAAAACCCGCGCAGCTCGAAGGTGTTGATACATTCTCTCGCCAGTCTGCCTGCGACCACGGGTGTAACGTCATGCCCGAAACGTCAGGATATAATTAAACGTAAGTTTACGCGATTAAGACCCGTTTGTCTGTAAAATATGAGTGATAATCGTGAAAGTTTAAATCAATATACAATTTGTGTACATAAATTACATCTAACAATCTACTTAACCGAACGTACATCTAAGATTGGCCCTTGTGGCATTGTACTGAGGATGCTGGCGGCATTTCCTCGCTGTATCGCAATACTGATGCGTTGTGCGAGGAATTATATTCTTAAACGCAGCTGAAATTAGTTTTATTATTCTGGAAACCCATTTGGTAAATTTTATTTTTGTTTCCGATGTTATTTTAGCAATTAAGGAAGTTGCGACTGTGCGGCATACCTTGTGGTTGGCTCGGGTATTTATTTCATTGCTGTGGTTTGACACAATGACACAATTGTGTCATTTACTTATGTTACTTATATTTAAATGTTAGTCATGTCATAACAATCGAATTTCCTTACAGCTTGAAACTTAAATATTATAAAAGACGGACAGAAATAGTTGTCGATAAAACGATACCGTCATTATATTAGTTTAACTCTTGTTATTATATTGGCTTGGATTCTTTTAGAGATATTCAACCTCCTTCCTGAAATCAAAATTAAAAGTGTTTTGTTTGTTACATAGGTACTTAACCATAAATAGGTACAATTATTATAATTTATAAGTACATGGCCGTCGGTATATTATTGTATGTATATGAACTCGTTTAAAAATTTTAAATTCGTAATTAAAAAAATATTGTGTTCAACTAGTGCGTGATTATGCAATAATGCAAGTTTTTAGATTTGTTTATTTTTTTTTATTCTACTGACGTAGGTACCTAACCTATACAACTTAGTACCTACATTTTGAGATTTTGTAAACAAGAAGTTTTTTATGCGAAGTGGCTTTATAGTTTTATTTATTTTGTAACTCCCTTATTGTCTATATTTTGTGTTTTAATACAGATTTTTTATAAACAATGTTTGTAAAACAGACGAGTGAAGATTACGATCAACCAATGGCGCGCGTTATAAGACTCGTGCGCAATGCAAATTCCGCGAAAATAAACAAAGACACGACAGATTTCTTACTACGATTAGGGTTAAGCAACAGTTCCTGGACTTTTCTATAATGTGGATGGGACTCCAAGAACATCTCAGATTGTAATCGCTGAACTTGGCATCCTTTCAAATTTTCTGGTGACACATACGAACTTGACCTGTTTAAGGAATTGTAGCTAAAACATTTACAGCGAGGTAATTTTTTGACTTGGATTTTTTAGTAGTAAAACTACTATGTATATAAATTTAAATATTAGATGTCCGTGTGGTGACGGTAGTTTGCCGCGTGGAGACGGCAATAAGAATACATTTGTCACCACCCCAACTCTTCCCGCGGGAGTCGTAAGAGTCGACTAAGGGATTGCAGTGTCACCGACCATTCCTTGATTTGATTGACGATGGGCAACAGCGTCATCATAGTGGACAAATTACAGCGATCTCCAATCCGCTTGCCCAGCGTGGTGATTATGGGCATTTACCTCCTAATGCGTCTATACGCATAGTTAATAGGAGAGGCCTACGTCCAGCAGTGATGATGTATGTATGTTGTTGTCATAGTATACCAAAAAATAAAAGAAAAAGCTTCGGTATTTTTTCTTTGGTATATGACATCTAATATAATATTTAAAGTACAATACTCATTGTAATGTGATCTAAGCGAATGGAGCCGAACTGTAAGCAATAATCACCAAATAAAAAAAAAACACGATTTCAACCGATGTCTCCAAGATACCATCATCAGACTCCGACTCGGTACCAACGGGAACATAATATCTGGGTTATAACTATTCGATAAAAAAATTTAAATCGGTTTCATGATTCTCGAAGTTTAGTAACATGGAATAAAAAAATCAGTCGAATGGAGAACGGCACCGCTCTTTCTTAGCCTTACTTACTAGAATTACAATTTGAAGACTATCATTAAACTATTCTACCTGTGATGTTGACAAATATATCAAATATTTAAAATGCACTGATTCTGCTGCAACTATGAACACAATTATGAGTTATGACATTTCCACGATAATGCATTGGCAATTAACATAAGCCACATTGTGTTTTGGCAGAATTGTCGCGCTTCCAAATTAAAAAAGGAAAACAGACATCTGCCAAATGTCTAGACTTAAATTAATGTAAGTTTAAGTCATTAGTGGTAATGACCAATCACTAGCGCTAGTTCAATAATCTAACAAAATTACCTATCTGTTGTCTATGAGTAGGTAAGCTCTAATCTAGACTTTCTCTTGGGCTAGACCATAATCACAGAACCGGTTACATTAAGTGAATCTTCCGTTTGAGCTAGGAGCTGCATCCTGCTTGCTGCCTAGGCTAATTAAGTAATTAACTTGTTATGTAATTAACTAACCTCACAAGTTCCTACTTAAAATAAATGCGAAATTAACTGTTATCCATTACACTAGCTTCTTAGAGAAATAGCGTACGTAAGTAACAAGTACGAAGCAGCGTACTATAACTATAACAATATAAACAAATCGTTCAAAGAAATATAATTAGGACTTTTTTACTAATTTATTAGACATACCTAGGTTTACAAAATTGTTCAGTTGAGAGTAGCTCCACAAAATTATGAATCATTTGACTGTGAAGTCAAATCTCGCCATAAGTAATAAATTTACACAGTTATATGTAATTAATTCTAATTAGGTAATAGTCTATACGATGTCTAGGAGATATTTTTTTAATTTTTTTAAAATCATACTTTTTGTGTTTCACGACAATACTCTCAGGCAAAGTGTTTGGTATGGTATACGATTTTATTATTGTTTGAATGGCATAGGTACATGCGTATATTGGGAAATTCACATATTTTGTAAACAAGATAATTTTCAGTATTTTCTGCAACTTGTACATTCCTATTTGTACCGCATACTTTATCTCTACAGAAAAATCACTCTCATTTCGAATTCGATTACAAGTTTGAAAATTAAACAGGAAAACGGAAATTGCGAAACTGGACAGAACACATGCTGATGAAAATCATTAATCACCACATCGATAAATACTAGTGTTACAACACAGTTTGTACATGGCAATGTTTTATTTTAATGAGAAATACCATTAAATTGGGTAGGTAGATAAAACGAAATCAGATTAGATAAAATTATATGTAAAACATGCATTGATAAGCATAATTAATAGTGTCAGATTACAAAAAGGTGTCGTGTGCCTACCGCGACAACAGCTAAAGATATTCAGAATAGTTATTTATTATACAAGGGGGCAAAGTTGTTGTTTAACTGTCGTGCCAATATTGAGACCTGAGCTAGCGAAAGATCCCAAAATTGAGCCACGAGCGTAACGAGTGGTTCAAAAACTGGAATCTTGAGCATTGCGAAGATCTCAAGGCACGAGAGTTGAACAAACTTTGCCACCAAGTGTAATAAAACTTTTTTCCCCTGACTATCACGAGGAAATATTATTACAAATCTCATCCAAATGTAAATTAAATTAAAAAACCATTTAAAACTTAATGTCGAAGCGTATTGTAGAGTAGGTAGAGTTACTCCTGTCAACAAAGTTCCTCCTCCCTACCCTGTTTACAAAGTCACCAATGAGAATTGACGAATTTAACATGTGAGCTCCGATTGCGCATGTTTACTATGGTCATACAGATCCACATATATAAGTACTACTTACTAGGCAGTAGTGGGCCATAGGAATTAGAGATTACTTTGCCTTACAAGTGAATAAGATGCGTTTTTACCACGTATTAAAGGATAAAAGAGCGCTTTACGAGCTAATTAGGGGAAAATACTTTATAGGTACAATCTCCATCAGATAGTAGTCTCTCAGATAGTCTCCATAATTGCATCAAGTTTGCTAGAAAAATGCTTAATAAATTGTACATGCATTAGACCCCACCCAAGTTCATATTTTTCATTGTAAGTATATGTATATTATTAATTGACGTACATTTGTAGGTTCATGAAAAGTAAACTAACGCAGCAGACGACAAAAAATATGTCGATCGAAAAGTTGATTGGCAGTTATTTGAAGTCCTAACCCGCATTCGGCCAGAGTGGGGACTACAGAGGACACTAAATTGAACTAAACCCAATGATTGAAGCGTGCAATAACAATTGTAAAACGGCGCGCGTGGGACTCCTCGATCACGTCCTCCCACTGTGGGTGACGCAACTGGATGATGCGGCATATTACGGAATATGCTTTTGTTTCAAATTTGAACTGTTTCGCTCTATTTATACGTGGTGTCACTAACAACCTCGCTCACTCTGTCTACATAAGTCCTATTGAACAACATTTAGCGCGGTACCAATCACAAAATCTTGAAAAATAAAGACTTTATCCTAACTGGTGCGGAAAAGTTAAACTTGCGCACGCTTGACGTGCGTAAATTTCTCTATTTAAGGCACTTGTTATGAAAAAAGTCGTTCGATACACGTGTAAAAACTTCTTTTTAACTCGAGTGATTGTCGCCCTCGTTTCAAGCGGGCTCCAACTTTCACCCTCGTCGAAGAAAAAATTTTCCTAACTAGTGCGCAAAAACGAACTTTACGCACGCTTCGCGCGTGGTAATTTCTCTTTTTGACGCACTTGTTATGTTATGAAAAAGTCGTCCCTTAACCGTGCAAAAACTTTTTTTTAACTCGGGTGATTGTCGCCCTCGTTTCACTCGAGCTCCAATAAAAACCAAATGGAAATGTACTATTTTTGCACTTGCATCAAAATGTACTGTTTCAACGAAGGTAGACTACTGAGCTCTCAGGCCACCTGATGGAAAGCAGGAACTGAGGCCCATGGACATAGCGATCAGAAAATCGCCTATGCGCTGCCTACCCTCAAGACTTAGATGGATTGCTTCTATCTTATCTATACCAGTAATTACACCGGTTATCTTACCCCCAAACCGAAACAGCAGTGCAAACACACTGCTATTTAGCGGCAGAACGGGTAAGACGGTGGTAGCTATCCTGCACGAGGTCCTACCATCATTAAAAAGCGGGAATTACGGTAACGGTAATCGTTACGTGATATGAACTCTGAACGTTTTGTGCGAGAAAATTATTTTTTCTTCGCAGTTTCGGGCTTGGTCGCCCATTCAAAGTTTCTCATTATGACTTATACAGGGTGACATCTGGACTGTGGAGCAAGACTGAACAGGGTACTAGGGACTACATACTGATCATGAGCAAGCTTCACTATGGAGACACTCATAAAATCGCGAAAAAAACTAGCTATCAACTGTCACCGCCGGGCGAGTATCGCTGTGTCTCTTTTGTACACAGGAGTGCGTATCTTTTTTTCGTGTTTATAGCCCATAGTTCATAGCTTAGTACCTTGCAGTGAGACCAGCATGTTATTCACTAAGGAAACCGCCTAGCTATCAGCGCTGTGTCAGCGCTGCAGCAGCGTCGAGCCTAAAAATGGTATTCACTAATGCATTTTAAACGACACTAGCGCTCGGCGACGAATGCGGCGTGAACTCGAACTACACTGCGTCGAGAGTTACCGCCTACAGTTCGACGACGAGCTGTTCTACGTTAGTGAATACCGTTTTTCGCAGCGCTGCGCTCGACGTCGAAGTGAAGGCTGTCTCGTCGTCGAGCTCGTTGATGAACGCAGCGTCGAATGTGTGACTAAGAGAATAGCATAAGTATTAGCTGTGCCTAATATGCCTCGCTCGAGCGTACAATTCGCACAAATAGGGATGTCTTTAGGTTTTATAGACTGTAGCATAATAACAAAAATGCCTAGGAAAAAATACGTATTGTTCTAAATTATGTGCGCCAAGTGCTAAAACAATAGGTGGCTGTAAATATTAAATACCTATTGTTTAAATGTATGTGCATGTTTTTTCTACTATTATTAATGTATATTTGATATGGTATTAAGTTTTATAAATTGTACAAAAGCGATTTGCCTACTGCATTTGAAATGCAGCGTGCACCATGTAGGTACTTAGTATTGTAATCATTATTTAATACCTGATATGAAGCGATATTACTCGTTAATTTTTTTACGCCATAACATGAAAGTGAATAATTGCAACCTGTTCATTCTTACTGGCTTTATTTAGAAAATAGCTTTTGATTCTTCAAATACACTTTTATGCTGTAAATCTGTTTGCCTGTATGTCTAAAACAAAAAATCTAAGTGCGTCACTGGAATTACTCACGGATAAAAACTACAGGAATATCCCGTGTGGTGACAGCAGTAAGAATCCACATGTCACCATCCCAACTCTTCCTGTTGTCGTAAGAGTCGATTCAGTGATTGAAGTGTCACTGAATAATAATATTCATTGATACAGGCGCCAATCAACTTTTCGATCGACATATTTTCTGTCTGCTGCGTTGCTTTTCATGAACTTACAATACGTACGTCAATTAATACTATACACATATTTACAATGAAAAACAGTTGGAACCTAAATGTATCGATGTGAACTTGTGGGGGCCTAACGCATGTACAATTTATAAGCATTTTTTCTAGATGAAATTTGTCACGTGCGTTACGGGACAAAATAGTGTCGATCGAAAAATTGATTGGCCCACAGAAGACTGATGATAGGCAACAGTATCATTATACTTTTTTTTATGGAATAGGAGGCAACCGAGCATACGTATCGCCTGATGGTAAACGATCACCGTCGCCCATGGACACCCGCAACACCCGTGGTATTACAAGTGCGTTGCCGACCTTAAAGATGGGAACGTGGACACACTACTGTGATCGCCAACCCGCTTACCCAGCGTGGTGATTATGGGCATTTGCCTCCTAATGCGTCCATTGGACGCATAGTTTAGGTACTTAAGGGTTTCTTCCACCAATGGATTAAAAAAAAGATGATAATGTATGTAAGGATAAGTATCAAACCTATTATTTGTTTTTTTGTTTCCTTTGGTTCCGTGCCATGAAACGACGATTTACTAAATCCCTTCATTCTATTTACGTGCCTGTTAGCTTAGTTAGTTTTTCTGTCTCTAATATTGCGAAAGGCATATCAACGCATATATTTAGACTCGTTCGTTGCTGACAGATTGTAGACATAAATGCTGGCTCAACATTAAAATCTCATATAAAATGTAAGGTACACCCGGCTAAGATCGGATCTTATGTAAGATCGGATGACCGCAATAACTAATAAAATAAAATAGTAGTATTTTTACCTCACTGGCATAATATTGCCAGTGAGGAAAATGCATGACGTCATTTCACCCCGCCCCTCTCGAAAAATAGTCAGGTCTTACCCGAGTGTACCAGACCTATCATGGTATGTCACGGTATGGTGGATGGAAATCAAATGCCGTGACACATGGATGGATGCCCGCAAGTCTAATGAGTCTTGAGTAAATAATGAGTCCTTTTAAGTCTCAGTAAAAGGAACAGTGTCCCTATTTATCGATATAGTTTCCATGAGTCGCAGTTATCGATACAGGCCTAGGTACGCTAGGTATAAAAATTCGTATATTTCGAGGATTTTTCTCTGTCACTCAAACGAAGGCGTCTAGAGTGAAAGAGACGAATCCTCGAAATTTACGAATTTCGTTTTTCGCGGTAGAGCCACAGTGCATCCCATTTAGTAAAGGTACCTATAGGTAGTATAGGGTGTCCCTTATTTTAAGATTTTTAGAAATTAATAACGCATACCCCCTAAATCGACTACTATACTTGTAACGAAAAACACTCTGAAAAAAATCAGCTCATTCCTGTAATGATGGAAGTAAAATTTACTGAGCGTTGACTTTATTTTTTGAAAACGAAGAAAGAGGAGTAATTGCTATTGCTATCCTGATATTTACAAAGACTAGGTATGAGAATGATGGCGATATACCAGATGAATTTCATGACGTGATCATGCTTGATTCGTGTATCGGTGAAAATATTTACTTACTACATTTTATATTCAGTAACACGGGGCTGCTTAAAACACTCGGGGTTATTCGGAAATAAAAAATGAACTTTTATCCCAAATATGCCCAATGACGTAGATTTATAAGAAAGGAGATTTATAACCAATGGTAGTCGATAAAACACTTCGTTAAATCCCTCTTACAGTTTGATTTTTGCTATGAAGGATTCCGCTCCTTGTTTATAACATACTAACGACCCATACGGCACAACACCCCATCATATTCTTACCCAAAACATTTACTGACAAAATACGAAAAACATGAAATTCCCAGAAAAGTTTATAACCCAAGTGTGACCATCAATTGTATTAAATAGATGATTACTCGCACAAACGACTGGACAGATGGACAGACTGGACAATTGGACAACACATATATTACAAGTGCACGAAAATAAAAATAACCCAAGAAGCTTAATGCTTTAGATGCTTCATAAATCACTATTTATGTATCAGGATATATAGGAGCGGCAACGATGCCCAAAAATATCTGAATTCACGTGACAAAGGACCTGGGTGCTTAGCCAAGTTGCCAATCGCTAACGCTAGTTTTCCCTCTCTGTTGCTCTTTCATATTAGTGCGACAAAGACAGTTAGCTGCCTTTCATTTACGATTGACGATTAAGCGTTAGCGATTGGCAACTTGTCTAAGCACCTTGGTCAGATATATGTGAGCATCGTATCTGCTCCGATATATCTGATGGCAACTGTACGGCAGAGATGGCCAAAAAGTAATATAATTCCTCCTTACGATTACTTTAGTATGTGTACTTTGTAATCTAGATTACAAATTACACACATTACTTATAGTATATTACGATACAAGTGAGAATTAAATAAAGTTCGAAACAAGTGGAGATAAATTAAAGCAAGGCCGAAGGGAATGCTTTAAGGGTGAAGACACATTTATCAGCATGTGTACGCATTTTACCTATAAAAAATGTCAGTTTAGTATGGGACCGCGTCCAGCTTTCCGCACGCGTACACATGCTTACACGTTTCATACTAAATGGCCAATTTCATTAGACAAAATGCGTACTTACGCATGCTGATAAATGTGTCTTCACCCTTAATCGACACGAGTTAAGAATTTCCTTTTCGCACGTGTATCGTACGACCTCTTTCAGCACATATGGGCACTCCGAAGATTTCGATCTGACATAGAATGAACCATATTTTAAAGACAAACGGATCTTAATCGCATAAACTTACGTTTAATTATATCCTAACGTTTCGGACATAACGTTACACCCTGCCTGCGATCACGGGTGTAACGTCATCCCCGAAACGTCAGGATATAATTAAACGTAAGTTTACGGGATTAACACCCGTTTGTCTTTAAAATATGAGTGATAATCGTGAATTTTTGAAAAAGGGCCTTAGCTTAAAAAAGGGACCATCTGTACTGAAAATGTAATTAACAGAAGTAATCTGATTACTTTTTGGCCATCTCTGCCGTACAGACAGTGCGTATACGAGTAGTGCATCGTGCTAACCCGAGGTGCCATGCGGCTTACCGAGCAGCGGCTTGGCTGTGGCGGGCTCCTGCTGCGCGGGCGCACCCGTCTCTACATCTGGAATAGCAATGTACAAGTTGCAGAACATTCTGGAAATTACTGGAGAAAATTCCTATACAAGGAGCTAAGGTCCGACCGAGACCCATATTTTAGTCTCGGGCGAGACCGAGACCGAGAATAAATTTGATTCTCGGCCGAGACCGAGACCGAGACTTGGTGGAAAGGATAAAAAACGTATAAATTACATAAAAAATCCCTAGCAATTACCTATAGTAAGTACAACGTCAAACTAAATACAGCAATTTTATTGTCCCACCCCAAAAACCGGTATTCGAATTTTAGGTATTTTTATCGATAGTATAAGTATAGTATAGTATCGCTTACTCTAAATGATTCCTTCCGTTCCTTTTAAAGTGAAATTGAAGTCATTTCATGTCAATATGGCATCAATAAAATCGCAGTAAGTTCGCGAGATCGAAGCTCGCCAATTACTGCTCATTACGAATCTCGGCCACGGCCGAGAGTCCCGGCCATTTTTGGCTGAGAGCCGAGAGGGATATCTCGGCTCGATTTTTGGCCGAGAATGCCGAGACCGAGACCGAGACCGAGATCTCGGTCGGACCTTACAAAGAGCCATTGAGAACGATATGCTCCCAACCCAACAGTTGACGATCGCTACATTTGACGTTTGAGTTACACAAACTGTACCACTGGACGTGTCGTGAGTACTCGATACGTAAAGCAGCGGCCCTACCGCGAACTCCGATGTTCGCAAATTTCGGGGATTTGTCTCTGTCAGTCTAATGATGCCTTCGTTGGTGTGACAGAGACAAATCCTCGTAATTTTCGAACTTCGGAGTTCGCGGTAGGCCGACAGGACATCGCGCTAGCTCCAATAAATCATTGCGACCACGATAGAATGCTTTACGTATCAAGTAAAACCTAACGTGGCCCATACTTGCAAACTCATGGTACGGCTACTGATGACAGCATAAAATTATACTCCATTTCAAATACCATGGCCCGATGCCACTTCAAAGTTTTATGTGAATGTAAATATATTTACAAGGGATTATTATGGAGATATGTATACATATTAATAAACTCGCACTTTACTTGTCGTAAAAAAGTAGGTATACGTTTGTTTATACGGTTCCATGGGAAACATTGATCAGAATCTATATAACTCTATCTTTAGGTGAATATCTGAGCGTTTCAACCGCCTAATTTTGGTGGCATTATTTGCCGAAGTTTCTAAACGTCTCAATGTCGTCATTTGTATAAGGTACCGTGCCTCCTTCAAAATCTTCAAATGACAAAGTAGCATTGTAACGAATAGGAACTTCAGCAAAAATGATGCCACCAAAATTAGGCGGTTGAAACGCTCAGATATTCACCCCCTAACACGTTTTTAACACTTTTTTTACAAGGCCCGTAATCACCCTGTATAACAGACATTCGCAAATTTAGTTCGTGCACATTAGTGTTACCGCACACCAATTTCCATAGATTCCATCACATTACATGCTTATTGTAAGTAGATTGCGATGAAAGATTGCCTTCACAATGGCGTTTAGAATCGTGTCACTATTACTTAATATCTTAATTTATATGGTAATTCCTAACTCGTAACATCGCTGCCCCAATATTACATGGTTCTATGTAGCAGTTTGCAATTTGAACATTATCACATTGACTCTTAGTCCAGATGCAATGAGGGTTTTCTCGAAAACGTATGCCACTAGTTGGCGCCACTTAGCAGTAAGGTCCCGCTAAGAAGCTCAATTATCTAGCTCCAAAGAAAAACTAACTGGAAGGTTTTTTTTTACATAATTTTATTAACTCATACAAAACATTCAAACACGAAACTATAGGCGCTCTGACAAT